>JAJHUT010000110.1:0-47500 GCA_020916435.1 Oxytropis ochrocephala
TTTCACCAGACTGTGGGACAGACACGTCCAAAAATCCTTTCTCCCCACTTCTTTTTATAATAGACCCAGAACCCTGCATACCTTTTTCTCTACCATAAGGCCTCCTGGCTTCTTATTTAGGTTCTATCTTTTGTAGATTAAGGTCTGAAAGTACCCTTGCCCTGCCTGATGCTGTAGCAGCTTATACGGATGCGTTGTATCCTTACTCGGCTTCGGGCTCTTTCAAAGCCTAGATCAAGACTTTCGTTCCTGGTTTTGGTCAGGAGGGCTTTCAACCTAGAATTCTGGGCAAAGCATTTTCTTTTTTCCAAAGAGTTTCGCGCAAGCATCCGATTCAGCACCTGACGAAGCAGACGCTAGAGCAGCTACTAGAGAATCCGCAGACGCGGAAGTCTCAGCCGAACAAAGGCAGTCGATACCACAGGAGAATCAACCAAATCCATATCATAGGAAAGCAGAAAGAGAAAAGCTCTATCCTCCGCCGATGAATAAGTAACAACAAGGGTTGGCGGTTTTAGAACATATTAAAGAGCAGCCATAGGATGAAGCAGAGTAAGAATAAGAAACTGAATGTTTAGGCTATATTGAACCAATAACAAAGAAAGTGGGTAGCAGGTGTGGTGTAGTCAAAGGGGTTTCTGAAGCTTTTTTCGAACCCTGTGAGGATTCAGCTTCCAATTGAGTCGGTGTGTTAAGTATAGACTTTCCACATACATAAATAGGAAAAACATTCGACGTTTTGTCTCTTTTTTTCCCAATGCTGCCAGAAATATATATAATAAATAATAGAAAGAAGCGGCTAAGCCCCTGCTTGAGAAAGCTAAACTCAAATGCGGGTAGCTCGATCGCTTCGATTGGTTTCGGTCTAATCCATGAATGTATAGGGGTCCACCTAATCTTTCCGCAGGTACGATCTAGACGACCACATTCCTGTTGGGCTAAGTCGCCCAATCAATCCAATGGCTTCGCCCGTTAGAGCTATCCGGCACGTTCTAAGCGCAAGGAAGTCCTACTCTACTATTACTGTCTATGCGGAGGTTGATAAAGACTCATTTCCTTCTTTCCGTTTGGTTAGCGGTCAGTAGTAACTAGAGCCCACGGCAGGTGCCGCAGACCGTAGAGAGAGTTTTAGTTCACTTCGCACCGTCAAGCGCTAGTGAAAGTCGTTTCGGTTAGCGGGACAGCTGGAAGTCGAGGGTGACTTTCAAGCAAGCAATAAATAGGCACAGTTGAAAGCGATGCGCTCAAGCCTTTATGGATAAATAGGTAGTACATAAACTCTTCTTTGCGGTGAGCGGTACGTCTAAGTTCCGGGAGTCGCAGATCCATTTTTCTTCCGGTAGTGGAAGGCGAGATGTAGGCCTATCGAAAGTGAAGCTACAAAAATACAGTCCGATTTTCGTTATTAAAGCGGTATCCTAAAAGTACTTTCAAGGAAGGAAGCCCTTTAATGAAAAACTGACCTGAAGAGACGTAGGCCGAGACTAGAGTCCGATCCGAACCTTCACTTTCACCTGAAACCTCGATGTTTAGTGAAGAACAACCAACATGCGAATGCGAGTTTGAAGGTTGGTTTCTTTTGCTTGCGATCAATCTAGTGAGCTCTTTCAAGCCCATAGTAGGGCTTTAGGTTCAGACTGAAATCTTTTTCTTTGGGGCCGGGCCGAGGGAGGAGAGCGAAGCGAACAAAAGAGGAGGAGGGCGCTAGGCGGTGTCAAGAGCTTGATAGTAGAATAGGTAGAGAAAAATTCGACTCGTGATTTTCAATCAATCAAGGAATGGTTCCAGGATCCTGGTAAACAGGAATGGAGCTGAAGGCAGGCGTAGATCCATTACGCACCGACTCTCACATGGTGGCAGCGTATGGGGTTTTGTATCACGGAACAAGCTACTTCTATCGGTCTAGTCCGATAGAAAGACGTGGGCTGGGCTAGTTTGTCGAGAGAGGCGTTCGTATTCGACGTGAGTCGGTGGATTCGCCCAACCGGGCATAGAAAGTTCTAGAACGAATCTGGTGGGTTGGGATTCTTCATTGGTCTTCAAATTTCATCGCCGCATGAACGAGACCCCGGATTAAATATAGCGTCCGGTCGTGATTCAGTTGTCAAGATCGAGACACACGTCGTAGTTTCTCCAACCGGACGGGGAATTATACTCAAGGCAGGCGCTCAGTAGGCCATTCTCAAAGCAGACCCACGGGTGTAGCATGGTCGTCAGCTCATCCCTAACTATAGATAGAGCAGTCGCCAAATCCAATCCACATGAGAGATGAGGAACCGTTAGGACGAGGGAGAGAATCGGGCGAAGGAAAGGATGAATTCCTAAATGCAGTAGTGTTTAGAAAGTTTCCTCAATGGATATAGTCCAATGACTAAGCAAGAGCTGACGATTGAACTAGCAATAGCAAGCAAGTAAAGTATTCAATAACCCTAGGAATGGAAAGTGAGGATTGAACTAGCAGGGTTCTATCAATGAAATCAGAATCAATCTGGAATTGTCTAGCTTAGCTATAAAGTGCAATCAATCCAAGAGCAATCCCTGCGCCTTAGTAATGATTGACTGAGAGTCACTAATAAACCTACTCACTCTGAAAGTAGCCTTGTCAACTGACTATAAAACCTCCATTCACAAGCAGTTCTCCAAGACTTCTGCCTTCCTACTCCCATCCAGTAGAGCAATTGCATGTAAAGTCCAGCATAAAGGATTGGGCGTCCAAGCTTGACTAAGAAGAGGGAAAGGTTGAGCTAAAGCGATGTAGAGTTGGCTAGCAATATGGACTAATCTCAGCAACTCAGCAAGCAAGAACTGTTAGGTGAACTCTTTATTCTATAATATATAGAAAGAAATTCGGCCTTACGTTAGCGATGAAGCTAGCTTTGAGCTTAGATGGAAGGAACAAGGAATACAAAGTAAGAGTAAAGGGAGAGGTGAAGAAAGGCCTGTAGGCGAAGGGGAAGTTCTTGCTAACGATGGTATTCATATCGCTGAGTTGGAACACGAAGCAAGCTTTTGGATTAAGTGAAGGCGTGAGGTATCGAACACAAGCTAAGGGTTAGTAAAGTGGCTCAGGTATAGAAAGTTACCTACTACAAAGAGTACCATAGCAATGAAGAGATAGAGATCGTCTATGGATAAGGTTGAGCTAAGCGAGGTAGACTTTACAGACTCTGGATGATCCTATGCTTAATACATTCTCCAATTCAAGTGAGATGCCGAAGGCAAAGTACTTGAAGAAGGGAAGAGCTTGGCCTAGAATGAGCAAGGGATAGAGATGATGGTATGAATGCTTTCATCAACAGAAGTTTCATCCTCGGATTCCTACCTACCCACCTCAGACTTATTCATCATCGTTCTGGTACTGGCCGGCCTAATGCTTTTCCCTCTCCTATCAAGGAAGAGGCATAAGTGACTTGCTCAAAGTAGAATGTCATATGAGAAGATGTTTTCAGAATCCTCCTGTTGATGCATTGCTTAGCTAATTTAGTCTCTGTTCTCATCGCAGCTCTGGTTGAATGGAAGGGAGGTCGGCCTAATTTAGGAGTGTACTGATGTTAACGATGGTGGTGACCAACAAAGGCATGCTTTCTTCCTCCAATCGATAGCCAGCCTAATCTTTCTTGGCTTCAATCAGATTCCAAAATCAAATGAGAGAAGAGCCATAGTAAGTGGTCAGCATAGAATGAGCCTTCTTTCTTCCTACCTTTAGCATTACCATTCTCTCATCGATTACTGCAAACTCTACCCTTCTCAGTAAACTTATAGCTAGTGAATCTTACCTACTATTCTCTTTTAGTGAAGGGAATGCTCTAGCCTCTCTGCAAACCTGCACTGTCCTGGTCTCTCAATCTTCCAATCCAGCCTCCTTTCTAGATATAGACCTGAGTGGCCTTTTTTCCTTCTTATTCAATTAATTACTAGGTTTGGTCTAGCCAGCTTTCCCTTCAAAGGTAGCTATGGAGGAAGGCTGACGGATAGTGAATTGTAAGTCGGATTACTAAGTACTTCCATAGTAGAGTTATGGCTTAAATCATGTTAGGATCTTGATCTGGCTAAAGAATGAATCTTTCATTTTATAAGGAATAGAGAATAAGGACTAGGAGGGGCCTTATTTAGGTAGGAAGAGGCTAAGGATGAGGCGGTAGACACAAAACGACTCAAAGAATTACATATATAAGAACCAGGCCACTTGAGTAGAAATTGGAAAGAAAAGGGCAGTGGGAAAGGATCCAAGAGGAAGTAGGTTTGCGGTGAGCCCTGCCCAGCGGAGACGACCAAGGTCTGGTAGCGCCGGTTCTTTGACATGCCCAGGTGATCCCTTCTGACTAAGTGACGAAAGCTTGAACTCGAGTGAAATCTTGTCTGAGTTCAGAAAGAAGTGGAACGAGAAAGCGTACTTTTTATTCTGGGAGGAATCGTTTAGTAGGGACTAATTGGTTCAGATTGAACTTGAAATGTAAATGTTTCAGGTAGGGCTAGAGAGTCAATCAAAACCAAGGTTGCTCCTGTGGTTAACCCTGGGCCTGACTAAATAAGGAAATGTTAGGGATGAACAGGTCTTGCTCTGATCTAACGCGGAAAAGAGGACCGACAGAGACTGCTGCTGTTGGATGTGGATCAGGTTTATAAGAAATAGATGGATAGTAGGGCGGGAAGTACAAGGTAGAGCTCGACCAGGTACGATACAAAAGGAATTGGTCAAGAGGCGTCTCGTGAGGTGTCAGAGCAGAGTTCAGATGAGAGGATTGGGCCTGGTTTCAGTGTACCCGCAGCTTGTGTAGCCTATGCTAAGCAAAGAAGATCTCATATAAAAGAATTCGCTTTGAGTTCGTGTTTATGGAATTTTTTTAGCAGGTCGGTCTAGGTAGTTGAGCTTCCTGTCCCACTTCATAATGAAAACTAGGTCTTCTTTTTTGGCTTCAAGTCAATTTAACTTTTTAAAAAGCTTGTTTTCGTCTAAATGCTTTTTTTCCTTCCTAAGTTACATAAGATAGTGATAGTTTTATAAAACACCGGTATTTGTATCATCAAGAGGAAAGTTAGAAGGTAATCGGCTTATTTCAAGAATTAATTCTTTTAGACCTGAAAAGAGCGATAATGCCGCAAAAGCTTCTGTGGCTCAAGGTCAAGCAAGGCGGCCGTCACTCGGCTTTGGAACCACTGCTTGAACATTTTGACTCCTCTCCGGATATGGTGCTAAGGCTCAACTTACCACGCTGATTCAATAATGGCTCTGCCACCGGGAAATTTCCGACTTTTAATAGAAAGAAGGGATGGTCCTACCTCTCCCTTAGCCTTATATAATAAATATCCTTCCTCCTCACTGGATGTCAGAGATGAGTACTATCCATATTCACCGGAAACTCCAACTGGGAAGATTTGCCTCCTTACCCAATCTGCATTATTAAGGATAGCCATGGTATTTTTTTTGAGTCCTAATACAGCTATTAGTTTACTGGTATTAGCCTAGTACTGTTAGGAGAATGTGAATGTCCAAGGGACCAGGAAGCATGGAAGGTAAAGTCTTATTACTAAATTCAATAAAGATTCATTCCTCATAGCACTACTAACACTGGCTGGAGAGGATTACCCTGGAATAATAGCCATACATGGAAAACTACATAATTACAAGAATGTCACTTGACTATATTTAAAAACTGACACTATGCTTACACGGAGTCCTAAGGACGCAAGTCAAGCTCGTCCAGGGCTTATATTGTTGTCTCTGCCAGGTCTAGGAATTTGATTGAATTTTTTTCTCTTCTCTTTAGGACCAGTGTCAGTTGGCGTGTAAGCGCTTTATAAGACCTAGAAGCCTGAGAGTTCATTTCTGTAAGCGAGTGTTCAGTGTGAAGTACTTCCATTCGGCCCTCCTCCAATTGCGGACTCCTTTTAAGAAGAGTTATCAAGCGCAAGGAAAAGACTAGCAAGCCAATTACAGTCTTAAGGGTTGTAGTTCTTTGCTGTTGTGCCAAGCAAGGTAAGGATATTGAATTAATGCCAAGAAACATCTTGGCTACCTATATAAGAATGCAGACGACTCTAAGAGGATTACCAGGTTCACTTACCTTGTGAAAAGTGGGTTATGCAAGGGAGAGAAATGAAAGATTATGAAGCTCGTCAACAAGCGGGACTCATAATCAATTTATCTTCGGTCTCAAGGTTTAACTTGAGATTGATCTTAGGCTAGTCAGGGATCAAAAGCACGCTTTTAAACGAAACAACCTCATTTCCTTCTATTATTTCGCGTTATCCTCCTCCTATTGACTAAAAGTCTAATCTTTGTTTAAGAACCTCGGGTAGATCAGCAATCTCAGCTGGATCAACAAGGCTGGATTCCCTTAGGACGATGGCTTAAGGAAAGACATCCAGGGCAGAAAGAAGAAAGAATCGATGGCGCCCTTTGTGCTCTAACTTACATAGAATTGGATGGGCTTACCCTACTACCTATAATCCTTCATGTTCTAAGAGGCCTTATAGACTTGAATGAAAGGCTTGAAAAGCTAGAACTCCAGAAGTTTTTTCACTGGACAGCGCAAAGGGGATTAGCCCAGAGCTAGATGCTCGCCTATACCTTCTTTTCTTATCATCACTCCACGAAATGCAGTGGATTAGCTTAGCAATCTCATACTCGATAGACTAGCTGGCAGGGACCCCTATTCTGAATTTATAGCTTTTGTTTTGTAGCATGGACTTCTCCGTCTTTCTCTTTAGAGCTAGGAAGAGGGAAAGCAAATAATAGCTAGTATTGGGTCTATTCACTACTGCTTCAATTGGACTCCCACGATTGGTACGTATAGTGCTACTGGGGATGGGGCTAGACACTCTTTACTTACCTGGCCTGGGGAGAAATTCAATGACTTAGCCCAAGTCTGCCACTATGATAGCCAAGTACCTACTGCCTGAGACCAGACTTGCTGCATGAGACAGACAGGATATCTACTAGGCTGGCTGATTAGGCGGATTGTTGGGGCAGGCTCCTTCTTTAGGGGACTGAATCGAAAGCAAGATTGAAATACCTGCTTAACAACTAGCTCTCTCTAGAACTTGAATTGAAGTGACTCGATCTATGAATAGAATATCATAAGGGCTTATATCTATATTTCATTTGAAAAGACACTAGTTAGGAATATGCTGTTGCCCATGCAAACACAGATCGAAAGAGTACTTCAGGACTTATTGATGAAATAGAGATGTAATTTGTTTGATCACTTTCTGACCTAGCAGATTCATATCGGATGGAATATGTTTTCGCCCACTAGATTTAGGGAACTCTGCTCTTTCTGGTATAAGGTATTACTACCGGCCTTCCTCTGGAGGAGCTTAGCCTGAGACTACTACTCCATGATCTCAGCTTCCAACTGACCTTATCATTTAACCGCAGAGAAGGCAGAAAGTGAAAATACTGGTACTTTTGATACATGGAATACCGGGACTGCCACTACTGCTACGAAAACAGGTACAAAGTGGAATTCAACTATATAGTAAGACTGGTCATATAGAAAGTCTTCCCACGCCTGGTAATGAGACTCGGTTTAGAGAGATTCACCCACAGGTAAGTGAGACAAAGGGATTCAAGAGAACCTAGAACTAGATACCCTCTTCTAAAACTAGATGAAGACTAACTGAGCCTAGAACAACTGGCTATCCAAAGCTCTCTCTTGCGAGCTCGCTTGTTCACTTCCTTAAGTCGGATAATGCTGCCTATCCTAGGACTGGGGGCTAAATTTTGTATAAATAGCAACTAGATCCTATTATATATATGTTTTAACTATTTCTCTTCAAAAAAAAGTTCTCTAACTGAATCAATGGCCACTGCCATAACGACTGTCAAACCTCAGTAAAGGATGACATAGGTGTCCCACCAACAAAACGACATTGACCAAGAGCAAGAGTGGGATTCATGAGCGGGAAATTAAATTATAGGATGACTTTTCAAGGCATACTTAAGCTTAAGACTAGCCTTTACTAAGCCGAGGACTGATGATTGGAATACTTACACGAGGCTCTGTCAAGGATTAACCTAAGGAGATCTCTATTGTATATCCTTAGCTTTCTTTCGTTGCAGGCTTTTACTTATTACTTATTTATAGAATATAATCTGCCCCTTATTGGAGAACTTACCCTGCTAAGGTATGAATAGAATAGAAAGAAAAGCCTTATCTCGTCTCGCTATCCGCCTTTTCCAAGGTTTCCAATCTACGATCGAGATTGGGCAGCTTACTATCTTACTTATTGTACTATCCATTACTGTGTGAGTGTGAAGCATCTCGATCCGGCTTCAACCCTTCCTTTAAATAAAAGGTGCCTAACAAGGTCTTTCGAACCCCGCCCCGAGGTAGAATTCCAACTACGTACGGTGTAGACAACAAGAACAAGGCCCGTACGCACTATTCTTCTTGGTTATGCCCGATCCTGCAAGTCAAGAGTCTGGGAATGATGCAGCAGCCAGTATTACGGGGTTTACTCTCTTTAAAAGATAGGTCGAAAACCAGATCTTCATTTCGCAATTGCCCTTGGATTGGAAAATAACTTCCATTACGTCTTTCAAAATGGATTGCTAGCTTGCCTAAAATCATCTCTAATTTTAAGTGTTTTGTTTGCCCACAGGATTCGAAAGGACGGACTGGAGGGGCGAAATAAGGGCTTAGGCGGCTTTATCAAAAGGTCAATGGCATACATAATAATAAGGAAGAGTTTACAACAGGGCGTATGATTGGCCCACAGGATAGAAAAGTAGATCGTTCAACTCTAGCTTATGTTTTAAGGTCCCACATGGAATCTCAAATCGATCTTTGCTACATGCTACCCACAAAGAGGAGAGAGTGAGCACGCCTCGTGCGGGAGCGCTATCGTATCGGAGCGACTGTCATGTCAAAATACCTAGTGTTTGAGAGGCCCCAAGGAGTGAGCTTACTCTAGGATGCGAACGGGGTAGGCCTGTAAGTTCAGGGGTCCCCTGGCTGCTTTAGCAAAGGGGCGGGCCCGAACGGTCAAGCCCCGCGAGAGAAATCAGATCTCTGACCGTAGGCACTATCAAGAATGACTATTCTGGGTTAGTTTGCTCTTGAGGTTGATAGATCCGTCCTGAGCCGGTTGTAGGATTCTGTCGATCATATTCCTACTTTTCACAAAGGCAAGTCCTACCCTCTCAACCTAGTAGTTGAAGCAGGATTCATTTTGGAGCAGTAGTAGTTCAGTTCATTCCTTCTTTCTTTTGAAGTCTGCACTGAAGCTCACCCGTTGTTAGGTAATCAGTGGATAGGAGCATCCTCCGGATCGGGGAAGTAGTGCTTGATCATTTCTACCAACTAAAAGGTCATGTCCCAACGGTAGAGATATTGAGAAGGTCGTGAGCCTGGAAAGGTCTTCGGCAGGAAGTTGGCTGTGTATCCTACGTCGTCCATAGCTCTTGAAGCGTCAAAGTAGCTGGTAGTCCTTCTGGATCCTGGATAAGGGGATGAATCTCTAGACCTCAAAGCAGTTATGTTATATAAAGCACTGCTGCCATTTCCTTTGCTACCGGCTTCTTTCAGTCCTCAAGTCAATAAAGAGGCTAAACTCGATCTATCTTTCCGGCTTAGCCGAACTTCTCTCACCAGGAGTGACTGAAGGATATTATGATTCAAGCTCTGAACCAAAGCTAATTCTTTTTCTACGGTTGACATCGGGAATGCGTCCTTGGCTTCTACTTAATAGTGGGGCCAAATGGTCTAACTTATGGTTGCCATGACCTTGATCCGAATAGGGAAATCCATAGTTGCACCAAGAACTGTAGCACCAATCCTACAATATGGTTGCAGCCAGAGGATGGGCCGAAGCGCCAAGTAGGAGAGGTCAGAGTAGTGGTCGCCGACTGAAAGAGATTCGAGGGGATAGTCTACGTGAAAAAGAATCAAGAGAAATGGGTTTAGCACGGGCTTCTTAGACCAAATAATCGATCTTGAAGAAGATTAAACCGCAAAGCACAGGCAATGGGTCCGCACCAGACCAGATAAGAAGAAAATGAAATGTCTAGAATCACCAATTCTGTATCCGAAATAGACGACTCAAGGGGCCCAGTACGCAGGGTCGAGATAATCAGAACCTTAGACATCGGGCTGGTAATCTTGTTCCTCAACAGACCAAAGCGAATAGACCGCTCTCCTCCCTTGGTACAGCTATAGCTAGCCCTAAGCCTTAGCCGGCTGTTCGAAAGCCAGACTAACAAGTGGTCGAGTGAATTTATGAACGAGCAACTATTATAAGCAAGACCTGTCTTATTTTTTGATTCTTCCTTGGCCGTGTGGAACATGGATTAGCATTATGTCATTCCTACAAGGGATCACCCATCCAGGATTTGAAGAAGAAGCGCCATATGAGGACTTCTGAGATCAAATATAAGATGTTTCTTTCCATGGCTCATGAGCCACTTATTTCTCCGAAACAAGAGAGAAAAGTAATTGACTCCTTTTTCCCAATAAGTCGACGGCGTTACACCATTGGGAGACTTCTGAATAAACTAGAGTACATATAGGATACACCGGTGTTCAAACTTTTTTAAAGATATCTTCCAAACTGTTGGGGTCGTTGCTCCGGATTTGGTTCCCGGTTTGAAACCAGTTGGTTCCGTAGTTTGAGAATTCTGCTGATCCCAAGTACTCCATCTCCATCATTGCATATGGGAATATAGAAAGTAAAGAGGAAAAGGCATGACCAGAAGAATTGTGTGAAATAAGTGAATTTATCCAGTTGAGGCATGATTGATTGAGAAACAATGATTCCTCCGGACTCTCTTTCTGTCCGGAGTCTTGACGAATTTATTGAGTTGTGGTTGGTTGTTGACCAACAGAAAGGATGGGACTAGCGGGCGCCAACGGAGTGACTTTCGAATCTACAGCTAAGGGACAAAGAAGTTAGAATTGCATGTGTTAAGCAAAGCACAATGGAACAAAAGAAGATCAAACTCCTCAATAGTCAGATAGGATCGTAGGCGTACGGTGACTGGCTTCGCGAGACCTTCTCGGTCTACTGAAGGCTAAGCTCTATTGGGCGCAGCTTTTTGATCTAGCTTTATGACTAACTGAATAGGCTCTTTTTCCTTCTCTTATGATAAAAGGTTATTGTCACCGTCACCACCCTCTGCCAGACCTAAACGAAGCAGCCAGTTTCCTTCTTCGGGCGACCTCATGACTACAAGTTTGACAATCATTGGCCCCTATATCCTATAGTTCAAAATTTCTTAACTGAAAAGGGCATATGCGCTAGCTAAGACTAATTGCCTAAGTGATCACTGAAACTATGTCATTTTATGTGACTCATGTTACATAAAAGTACTTGACTTGATTGAGAGACCCGTCATCCATCCCGGATGTTCTAGCTCTTCAGGGCCGGACTGTAACTGCCCCGCAGGGAACCGAACCCCCGGAGGGAAAAAGTATTCTATTGATTGAGTGAAGTGAGCCCCATATAGTAGGGACTAATGGCTCACGAACGAGAAGATAAAGACTTCCTATTTCGTACAAGGTCAATCGAAATACCTGTTTTGGGATCGACGAGTACCTTGCCCGCTTTAGCCTTATTAAATTAAAGAAATTGTTTTTTCGTCCTTGTCCGGTAACTGCTCACGAGGGATAAATAAATGAGGAAAGATTTAAGCAAAAACATTGAAACAAGAAAGGGTCCCTCCTTTCTTTCATACCAGGCAATCCTTGCCACTGATGTAGATAAAATAAAGGCTATTCCTTATTCTTGATAGCACAAAACTCGGTTTTTTCCATTTGAATAAGAGAAGACCAAGCCCCCAAAAGGTTCACTAAATCTTAGCCCAGAGAGCGACCATGAGAAGGAAAGAATGCCACTTCCCACATAACAGTAGTGGAGAAGGTGTAGTCGGAATGTCTTGGCATTCATACGAACCCAAAGAATGCCTTTGAAAGAAAAGTGATCCAACCAGTTGATGGGAACTTCTCCCATCTTGGAAGCAAGGGAGTGCCTTCCCAGCTTGCTTTCTTTGCCCAGACAATTTCTCTTTACTTGGCTCAGTCTCTTCTGAAGATGCTCTAGGTAGAGGTTCGAAGAGTTGCGGCGAGTAACTGAACTTCAGGAAAGAAGCTCGACAAAGACGGAGAGGAAAGCTTCTGAGAAGATAGGTTTTGAGGTGGCATCCATACCAGAGAAGAGGGTGAGAATCCTGTCTTATGTAATTTCCTCCTTCCGAGAATAACTATTTCGGTGGGGAAGACTCTGCCTGGAGGCTGTAAGGTTTGTTTAGTTTGAGTTTAGGCTGCTAAAGACTGACTTGCCCCAACAGCCGTAGCTAAAGGCTTAACCCATTGTTGAGTACCCAGATTCAAAACCCTGACCTCAAGAGAATCCGGGGAAAGCTCAATATCAAAAGAAGCTTGACCGGTAGGGAGAGAGAAGTTTGGGATATCTTATGAGTTTGGGGCTAAGGCCTGTAGCTATCGGAGTTTCACTCTTCTCTTCACCGGAATTGGAATCTACTTCACTAGATGGAACAAAGATCAAATCTTCCTAAGCCTAAACTAGCGGGAATAACTACTTTATTTAATTTTATACCGGGGCATATCTTTCTCGGAAAGCAGTAAACGAGGGAACGGAACTCGCTTTCGACTTTGAGAGAGAATATTTACTTTGGAAAGCAGGCGCATAGAGTCGTGAAAAGCAAAGACCTCCGCTGAGCTAGATTCAACTTCCCTGAGCTTGACTGAGGAAAGAGAACCGAAGTCAGTGTGTTAAGCAATGTTTTTCATTTCACTTCTTTTCTTGGCCCCACTTAAGGTCAAGCTTTCCCATCGAGAACAGGATTGGCAATGGCTAGTGAAGAGCTGAAGAAAAGCTATTCTTTCTTCTTAGAGCTTGAAGCCTAAGACGGATAACTTCAATAGTTGAATTCCTGGATCTTACTTAACTACTTTCTTTTCAAGGGATGAGCTCTGACTCAAGCTATCGAGAAGGGATCTAATCCAGATATTGACCATAAAGCACACAATGTCATTTACAGGTCATTCAAGGAATCTCCACTAAATCTTATTGAGTGAGTAAATGCTCCCTGAAATCTTCCTGGAAGGGGATTCCCTTATCGACGCTTCTTTCTCCTGTAAAGTCGAACCTAGTTAGGAGTTAGTCTTTCCCAACCAAAAATGTTGATGGTATACCTTAAGAGTAGTCAAAGCTTTCAATCTCTCTCTTATTATATTAGAAGATACAAAAGGCAACTCTCCAAGTAACCTGGCTCTGATACCACTTGTCACGGCCTTAGCACTCCGCTTTCTAACGCAACCGTGCGGCACCTAAGCCCCTTGTTAGCTCAAGCCAGCCAACCAGCCCACTAGCACAACACTTAGGCTAGAAGAGAAGAGTGAGCACAGATAAAGAGAAATTAGATTACTCAAGAGAGAGGATTGCTACAACTTCTGAGGATGCCCACAAATGAGAGGCTCACCCCCATGATCTACTAACGGGGCAAGTAGCATCGATATTGGTTCAAATCCAATTCGTGAGATAGAAATGATCTTTAGACGGTCGTGGCCATAAGATGCTCTTTTCCTCGGAGCCGTCGATGTCGATAGAAGGAGGTTGAAAGCGGCATTCCTTCCAAATGTTTCGGGGCAAGCCTGAGGTTCAATTCTCTCTTTCTTGCCTATAGTCATCTTACCTTCTTCGTAGGAGTTCAAGCTATCTGCATTTCAGTAGTCTCTCATTCACGTAATCAGTCTGCATGCTTCACAGCCCTCTTTGAGCTACCTTCTCCTCGAGGTATGGTTTGAGTCCTGGTGTGTCCTTTATAAAAGAGAGAAGTGATTCCTCTCTTTCTTTATGATATATGATAATAGGAGTGACGCTCTCTAAAAAGCTCTTCTTTTAACATGCCGTAGCGCGCCCTTCCCTTTTCTCGCTTCTTTGGTTCCATGGGGACTTTTTCTTATTTCTCTATCATAAAAATGCATTTTCCCTTACAAACCGCGGCATCATTGCTCTCTTTAGGTGTCCTTTGCATGTTGCACACCATATGTGAAATGCCTTTATGGGATTTTTTCGTTCCAAAGATTTCCACTTTTCCTGCGCGCCTTTTGACTGAGCAAGGCAAAGCCTTAACTTTCTTTATTTTGAGGGCATCTTCGCGCTTGACTAATATATATATGGGGCTTTTCTTCGAAAATGGCACGGTGGAATTTGTTTATTTGCTTGCAAATCGAGCCTCTTTCGTGCTTTCCGTGCATTGGGTGCACTCCATGTGCACGCCTTGTGATTGAAAAAATGCTCCAAAGGGAGTTGCTCTACTTTTTCAAAAACAACCCGTGCTCATCTTAGAAAGATTTTGGGGCTATGGATTGGCTTTAGGCCAGGCCGTGCTGGTTCTTCCCTCCACACGTTCTCAAATGATCTCTTAGTAAAATGACAATGCCACAGACCAGAACATGACTGCCGTAAATACAGCCGTAACGATTCTGTGGACGCATCGTCTAGTTCTTTTGCAACTTATTATGAAACAAATTTAGAAGTATAGGTAGGTACGGAAAGGAATAAAAAGCTCAACGCGCTTGTATCTAGGTCGGGGCTAATTATACAAATGTATAAGCAAGGCTCGATATGGATTTCCCTTATGGGGAATAGGCTGAAAGAGCAAGAGGCAACCAAGACTTATGAAGTGTGTTCAGGTTCACTTTTTCGAAATATGAAAGAAGTTTGCAAGAGATCCAAGGGATCACAGTCTTCCTTCAGTAAAGGCTGTATGTAATTCAGTCTTCGCCCACCTTCTATATGCGAGTATGCGATTGTTCGCCTGACTATTGACATGAAAATGAACAATCTCGCGGAGAATTCCTTCTTACTCATCCACACATGCCCATTCAATGCTCCCAACATCAGGGAGATACATGATTTCTCACAGGATGTACACCTTTCAACAATGCACACTCGACGGCCTTTTCGATAGAACTTTCGCAAACCCTCGGCGAAAGAACTTATTGGCCCGCGGGCATGACAAAACTACCCTCTTCAATAATCGGATTGACGGCTTTCAATCTTGACTATATACGGGCCTGTCTTCTTTCGATTCGATTTGACTCTTCCGTCCCTCTCCTTACCAGTCGAGCAACTCCGTCCTCAACTACCGATTTAGCTTCTGAGATTTCTTCTCCTTCTACTTTAGTGATCGAAGGTCCATAAGCAGTCTTGGTTGTTGCTGCTTCCGAAGAAAGGAAAGTCTACCTTATCTCCCCGGAATGACGTTTTCGCTTCTTTTTATTGACTGTCTCCGCTTCTTGAGTGAGTTCAGTGGGTCAATCTCATACGGTATTTCAACTAGGCACTTGCACATGCGATTAACGGCTGTTGATCGACCACTTTTCCAGGGATCGAACTCTAACTCGATTGTTTGGCATTAAGCTTCAGCACTTGGCTTTGCCATTGAGTAAGCGCTTGAAGTTAGCTCTTTGCATTGAGAAATCCGGTCTAAGCTTAGGCTGCAAGATAGGAGAGTCTGAGTTCAACACTTTTTCTATTACTATAAAGAAGGAAGCTCAGGCATTGAGTAATTAGTAAGTCAGCTCGAAGGAAGTCAAAGTGGAATCTAGTAAATCTTTATTTGCGTCTAATCTAATATAAAGACAAGAAAGCCAAAAATGAATTAACAAGTTTTGGCTTAGATTGTCTTTTTCATCGCTAGGACCAATGATTGGACTCAACCCCGGCTTGGGTGGGTGGGCCCTTTACAGCTTTCATTCATTCTTTGATTGGTACACTTGGCTGTATGTTCTACTTGGCCCATATATCCGATTGGGAGGAAGAAAACCCCTCCCTTTAATTATCACCTGAGGAAAGTCAACTCCTTCTTGGCTATGAACCAATAGGCGGGGATGAGCTAACCTAGTGTATATTATCTTATTTTTTCGTTCGTTGATTTGACACAGACCTTTTTCATCTGGTCCCTGCAGACGATGTGGATTCCTCTAGCAAAGAAAAAAGAAAGACGATCAAAATAGCAAGCACACTGAACGATTTGATTAGATATGCTTGGGATTTAGCAATCATCTTTTAGATGAAGGTATGATACCATGATGCAGCTTGTTGAACCAACCATTCTCGTTGGGAGCTTAATAAAAATAGTTCCAACTAGAAGAGTAATCAGCCTAATTGATTGAAAAAGAGTACTTTGCCCGCTCTAGTTCTATCTAAAGAAAAGAGGAGGTCCTGGGCTTTATGAATGAGTTTAGATACAAGCCTTATTTTAGTATAAGAGTTCTCTTAGCAGAGAAGACAGGCCCAGACTCAGAAGTAAGATTTCCTGTCCTTGAGGAAGAAGCTTGGCACCAGTCTTTGTTGCACTTAAGTAAAAGGCTTCAAAATTTCTCTTCTCTGAGTCAGAAGCAAGAGGAAATCGGGATAGGGTACATGCAAGGACTTTCTTGAATTGAAGTTGAAGTCTTTGACTTCGCTATTCTATATAGATATAGAAGGGAAGTGAGCGACACATAGCAGCGAAAGAGTGATCCTCCAGAGTAGGAATAGGAAGCAGGGGGGCACAAAACTGAACTTCTTGAAATTGTATATTCTTCTTACCAAAACACCGCATCCGAAATCGACTGGCAAAGAGGCTTATTTTGAGTACTTAAAAAATTTCAACTAAAAAGAAAGTTTTCAACCCGCCTTAGGGGATCAACGCCAACCGAAAGAGATCGGCATCCTTCCTTCTTTTAGAATAGCGAAGTCCCATTGAAGAAGAGTTTTTCCTTTCTTTTTTCGTAAAGTAAGTCAGTCTTTGGTCACTTCTTTCCTTTGTTTGGCTTGAGTTCCATCTCATTTGTCAGAGATGGAGTCATCTTGCTTAGTAAGGAGCGCAGTCCATAGAAAATGGCCTGACTTTTGTTGTGCCCAACCGTGACTAAAGAGATCCCTTGTTGATATAGCTGAAAGTGGGTGGAATCAATCGTTTAGTATAGTTGATCACGGCTGTAGGATAGGAGCGATCTTTTCATCCAACTATTACATACATAAGAGAAGAAAGCTGTTAGCTTAGGGCAGAGGTATGCCCTAAGCCTACCCGAGTTCACAGATGTCGTTGTTTATCCCTTTCTTTATTCATGAAAATTGGGTGAGTCTTTAGTCTATCTGAGTATAAGATCGAAAAGAATGAATGCATTGATTGCATTTCAAGTGAGATGTCCAAGAGAAAAGGAACGAGGTTTTGAAGCGACGAGAACAAAAAATCGTGAATGAAAAAGCGTGACGAGTTTTTCTCCATTCGAGATGTTAGAAGGTGCAAAATCAATAGGTGCCGGAGCTGCTACAATTGCTTCAGCGGGAGCTGCTGTAGGTATTGGAAACGTATTCAGTTCATTAATTCATTCCGTGGCAAGAAATCCATCATTGGCAAAACAGTTATTCGGATATGCAATCCTGGGCTTTGTTTCAACCGAGGCTATTGCCTTGTTCGCATTAATGATGGCCTTTTGATTCTATTTGTTTTCTAAGTTTATCCTTTGAAAGGTGTAGTCCCTGAGGACGAGGCCCCAGCAATGGGGGAAAGAAGAGTGGGTACGCGGGCTTCTTTTCACTTTCGTTTTGGAGAGAGCATTGTGGAGCAGCAAATAAGGGGAAGCGGCGGATTCCCGGAAAACGCCTTAAAATAGCGAAGGTTCTGGAGGAGCTTTCCACTTACCGTGATTCCTTGGTAAATGTAAATTCGGGGGCGGGCTACGAATTGATTTGATTATCGCCGTGCACGATTGGGAATCAAATCAAAGGGACTAGCGGACGTACCATGAGACTTTCTCGTCGTTAGTTTGCTTGCTTTGGTTTGGCTTGTTTCCGGGAGAGGTGAGCCGCTTACGCTTTAAGTGAGGAGACAGGAGCTCGAGCTTAGAGAAGTTCCCTAGGCCAGACAGAGGTCTAGGGGAGTCCGGATAGAGGACTCTTTAAACCGGTGGGCCCGCATATGTAGGAAGGCTTAAGCGAACTGCGTAACAAAAGCGACTCCTTGTTGGTGTAAGATAGGTCTTGGTCCGATTCACCTATGTAAGTTATAACCTGACGTTCGTGTGGAGAATCTCTCTCGTGACTCAGGATTTCTTGATCTTAGAGTGACCCTACCCAACTAACTCTCTCTAAGTAAGAGCTCGCCCTGACTTAGTCTTCTCGATAGGAATGAGAGAAAAGGTCAGTCCTTCTCCTGTGAGAGACTCCGAAGTGGGCTGCTTTCAAGGGCTAGAATTTCCTGACGTGAGATTGGCTTAGCTTGGTCTGTCTGTGTACCTAGAGTAAGTCTTCCCATAGAGCTTCAAAGATTCTGGTCTGGTTCGAGAAGCTAGCCTTCCTTATAAAGTCTGATTTTAGGATCCTTTTTAGTAAAGTACCCGTGGATTCGATTTGCCAACTGATCCGTGGGTCAGAACGGGAAAAGAAGAATAAGTAGGACAGGCTCGAGGTCAATTCTTTCTTTTAGGAGAGATCCCACCCCTCTTTAGCGCTTGTTCGTAATAAAAGACTTCCTTCTCGTTCTCGGTGAAGGAATCGGAGCTGCTATATAATCAGCATCTTACTCTTTAACGGCAAGCTCAGCAACGAGAAGTTTTCTCTGCTGGAAAGCAGTCCTTCACGGATATGGGAGCTTACTCCGCTGTTGCTGGTTTAGTAAGCTAAGCATTTCCTTCCTTTATGATTTTGAAAAAGGAATGGATAGAGAGGAAGGCTCCAGGGTTTCTTTCTCTTGGTGTCAACATAGGAATGGGAGCTGTTTGAATGGATGCCTTTTTCCTTGTTGAATCAGCCAAGTCAGTAGCCTTTCTTTTATGCGGGATTGCCTGTTGATGCAAGGAATAAGGGCGGGCTGGCTTGATGCCAAAAAGAAGCTGGTGGAGGAATAACGGCAGCTAAATCATCTGCTGCACAGTAGTACGTATAAGGCAAATGGGATTTATCTTTCCTAGGCTCAGGAGCGTAGTAAGAGGTCTTTGGTGCGTGAATGCTTTACTTAGAGCCTGAACTAGGGGCTGCAACCATTTCAACTGGATACCATCAAGAGGGCAAGAGAGGAGGAGCCGATAAAATTCGGAGTTCTTCCCCGCTGACGTCTAAGCTCTCAAGGACTCGGATTAGTCAACAGGAATTAAATATAAGAAAGCTGGTAGCTCGAGCGAGGAGCGGAGCTCGATCAAGTGGATAGGGAGATTCGCCACTTGAGTGAAAGCCCGGTCCAATCCGCCGAGGGTCTTGAGGCAAGACAAAAAATCTTAGAAGACCTCAAGACGTTTCTGGACGGAGTCGACAGCCGCTTGGATCAAGCCCGAGAATTGGCTCGTGACCAAGAACGGGCGCGACAGCTGGCGGAGCAAATGGCACCGTTTGCTCAAACGGAGGCCCGACTTGCTGTGCTGCTCGAAGGCGGGCCGTCGAAGAGGGGATGACTTTATTCCAGCGACAACTATGGGCCCAAAAGGAATTCCTGAAAGATGCTGGGGAAGGGTCGACTTCAGCTCCCGTAGATAAAGGAGCCAGAGATAGGAATTAGGTGTAGCTATATCACAAGCTCATGTTTCACAGATATTGACTTTTATTTTTCTTCCATTGCTAATGTAAGGAAATGAGACGACTCTTTCTTTTTCTATATAATAACAAGATCTGCCCCTCCACACCAATCAAGAGTTTTTCTCCATTCCTCTCGTATATCGTCGTAACGCCCTTTATACTAGGTTTTGAAAAAGACTTTTCATGTCATTCCCATTTAGGTCCGATTCGGATCCCTTCGTTGTTTTCTTTTCCTCCCGCACCTTTACCTCGAAATGAGAAAGAAGATGGTACACTGAATTGTATAATTTAAGTGCTTATTGCTTGCCAAAGATCCTACTTCTACAATTGGTAGGTCACCGGGTTATTCAAATAAGTTGTGTTTTTGTGGTTTTCCCATGTTACAACTTCCGTACTAATTCGGTCGATCCGGAATGGATCGGTTAAACATTCTTTAGGGACCCTGGTTTGTACTCTTATGTGTGGTATTCATTCTCGTTTGGCTCTTGGAATCACATCCAGCAGTGGTTGGAACAGCTCGCAAAATCCAACCACTTCACCTACTTCATTGCCCCCAACCGTTTCTCGTACCTCTATTGAAACAGAATGGTTTCATGTTCTTTCATCGATTGGTTATTCCTCTCCGTTCGTATCTCTTTTTCCAATTGCGGTGTCAATGAGTTTACAAGATTGAATGGCGCTGGCCAAGTTTTTTGACGAACTACAATTTCGGAACATATACTAGAGTTGGATCTAGAGAAACTAAAACAAAAACCGAATCAAAACTAGAGATGCTTTGGAAACATTGGGCAATTTATTTTTATACCTACTATTTCGTCTGGTTTTTGGTTCCTAGTCTAATTTTATTAGTTGCCATGATTGGGGCTATAGTACTGACTATGCATAGGACTACTCAGGTAAAAAGACAGGATGTTTTCCGACGAAATGCTATTGATTTTAGGAGGACTATAATGAGAGGACGACAGACCCACTCACGATCGACTAAAAGGAAAGTCGCCCGGAGATATTGGTTCAAATCCAATTCGTGAGAAGAATCCAAGTGAGATACTAATAAAGTAAAGTATAAAGGGCTTTTGCAAGAATAGTCATAGGGCCTGTTCTTTCACTTTAAACTGACACAAATTTCCTATCCCGGCTCGGCTGCTTTCTCGTAAAATTAAATTAGGCATAATCCAAAAGAAAAGCCGAAGCAAAGCATTCAAAAATATGGCTGGTAAAAAATACGACTTCGCCCACTGCAACGAATAGAACAATAAGACGAGAGGGGTATGCGACTAGACCTGCAAGCCTCTTTTTGTCTTGTTCTGAGGGAAAAGAGTTCATAATAGGCCAGCCAGGACTAGTGTGATCCTAACCGGTCTTCTTCTAACTTACACTTTTTTTTTTTTTCCGGGATTGATGTCCGAGGAAGGCTTGGAAGAGTGAGGGTTTAGGCTTTCCAGGAAGAGATGAGACCAAATCCTTCTCACTTGAGAGATGCGAAGAAGGAACTGTTTTCAGGACAAAGACTCGATCGAAGGGCCTGGTTGTGAGGAAGTGAATAATTTAGGAACGGTCCGACCTAAGCCACAGTTTGATCGACAAGCTCAGTTTACAATGAAAAAAATGCAATAAGAAGAAGGACGACAACGGAATGGGATTACGCATCTTCATAGGAACTCTTAAACTTCGATCGCAAATAGCCTATGGTAAGGGACTGGTAGCGAGCTACCAGTGAGAAATAGCTGAGAAAGGAAGCATCATTGGCTAAACCCACGAGCCAGAGACGGAATTCCTCGAATGGAAAATCACCCATTTCTGTACCGGTTCCACCGACCTCTTTTCTACTACGGTAAACTTCACTCTAAGCTAATCCAGTTCTCTGCCTAAAGGTTCACTTGAACCTACCAAGCCCAGCACTTGCCCGCTTGACGGTCGGAGCGCTCTTTTATGAAGGAGAAGCGCGTATATCTTTTATCTATGCTTGGCTGGTGGAATAGATAATTGCATTTTTTATAAATACTAAAAGCTGGCGATGACTTGTCAACTCAATCGAGATCGATCGCTTTCAAGTGAAAGATGTTTTAAATTCCCTCCCGAAATATAATTGGAAAGAAGACACTTTAAGTGCCTTTTCGCTAGTAAGATCCATACAAAAACAAGTGCGTCTCACTGTCACGGGAATAGACAGAGAGCGATTGGAAGCCTTATGCTCCGCCCGCGGTGCTAAACTCTAAACTAAAGCTCCGCGAGAATAGAGTTTAGTTTTTTCTATGGTCCGAAGAACGCTCAGAATCCGGATGAGTTGACTCAGGCACAGATCCATTTTCCCTCTGCCTCGGCGTCACTCCAATAGCCGATGTCATCATTAGGGCAAACGATTTCTCTTTAGTGCCTATCTCTCTAGAAAGGAGTAGTAATAGAAGGTTAGGTTTTCATTGGCTATGATATTTAGTGCCGATCCGGGATACTCCGAAGGGCGACTAGGTCAGTCCATTGAGGGAGGCAGAAAAGGCCAACTATTCGCCGGAAGTAGATCGGTCTTTGGCTTTGACGGCCTATACACCAATGGTCCTTGATCTGCTCTTAGTTGTCTGCAAGGGTAGTTGAGTTCTCCCCTGTTGAGGTTGGTTAAAGAGCGTGCAAGAGTTTTTCCTCTTATTTGTTCTTAGCTAGGGGCAAGGCAGTTCATTCATGGAAATCTGTGCATATTCTACTCTGTGTTATAAACTCTCTGTCTTTTCTGTCAACAAGGGCGATGCCCGACCGATCAACTGTCTGACTGCAGCTCAGTGCTAGAAAGAAGATTTCTCTAAAGAAGGACCGAAGGGACGATATTTTTATGAAATGCTTGCCCTAGATTATGACTCTCTCTCTTATTATGTGATCTTGTCTTTCCTGCTGCTGATGTGCGAAGGTCTTGCTCGAGTCTCCAAGAGGTGTCCCCACCGGCTATCAATCTTGACTAAGGTGCTTCCCGACCCGCTATTCCTGGACTTGGGAAGGTAATAGACTTTGTATGATAATGTATGGGGTAGTGGGCATCCTAAGCAAGGACCGACTCCGGTTGGTGCGCAACCATGCCTGTTGTTGTGTGTGATGCGAGGTTATGCAAATAAAGAAAGAGGAGAGGGAAGTTTACGACCTACTTCCCAACTGACCAACTCGGACTTTTCTGCTTCGAACGAGACTTTATCCCCCGGTCACAAGAATCTCACTAGAAGCTCACATGCCAGAAGCACTCGTAGGGTAAAGAACGGCCGTAAGATTGGATGGGCGGCAGTGTTGAAAGGTGCAGATGAATGTCTCTTTATCTCCCGCTTATTCATTAGGGCGAACCACTTTACGGTTCAATGCTTGCGGGTTGGGATTCGGGTAGCTATTCAAATAAGTTTCTTTCTGACGCGCTGCTAGCTTCCTCTATTTTGTTTATCCATACCCCGTTTGGGTCGGTACTTTGGTCTTGACATCCCCCACATGATTGGAGATGGCTATGGGGCCTACCTATGAATGATTTACGCGCTCCTTCGTTCATAGCACGGAGTGAGATGTCTATGTTCCCACCAGAACCTACGTACGTGTCAATCAAGGCCTTTTTTCTTTTTGCCTATGATGCCATGCCTGCTGTTACTTCACTCGGTCAATGGGGGCACTTTATATCGCTTTTTTTGATGCTACTTAGACTTGAATCAACCAACCGGATCTGTTCGATCTCCTGCGGCGAGTGCTGCTTCTTTGACCTGTGCTTCCTACGCCTTTGCCCGTGGGTCAATTGCTCTTGGTTTTGGCACTCTAAGAGAGAGGAGGGGGGATCACTTTCATCCGCATCTCTTTCTTTTGTTTTCTTCTCGGGTCTGGGGAAATGAATTTAGAACTGAAAGTATGAATATACAATTTACCACAAGCGAGAACTAGAAACATAATAAGATAAGCAAGCGAAAGGCTAGAATGATTTAAATAACGTACAAACGCGAATAAAACCTCCTGCCGGCCGTGTCCTTGGCTCTCACTCCCATGAATCAGATAGTGCCATACGTCCCACCACAACCGTCCGATCCTCTGATGGAGAAGATCAGTCGCCTTGAACGGGCAGTTGTTGAGTAGGGGTGCGCCGGACCGCACCGCCGACGAATAATAGGTACCCCCACACCCCAGGCAGAGTTAGTGAGCCGTGTAATAGGCGACCATTTCGCGCGGTTCGGGGGGCACTTGAGTCAGCCGCCGGCGCCCGACTGCGTCTTGACCCCTATCCAATTTTTGGGCCAATTCCCCCTTCGTACTACCAAAAAATGAGATTCTTGCCGAATCCGAGTTTGCTGCTCCAACCATTACCAAACTAATACCTATTCTGTTTAGTACTTCAGGTGCTTCTGTTGCGTATAATGTAAATCCCGTAGCGGATCAATTCCAACGAGCCTTTCAAACAAGTACTTTTTGTAATCGACTCTATAGCTTCTTCAATAAACGCTGGTTCTTCGATCAAGTTTTGAATGACTTTCTAGTCAGATCGTTCCTGCGTTTCGGATATGAAGTCTCATTCGAAGCTTTAGACAAAGGTGCTATTGAGATATTGGGCCCTTATGGTATATCGTACACATTCCGACGATTGGCCGAGCGGATAAGTCAACTTCAAAGTGGATTTGTTGTGCGAAGAGTGCGTTATGACCCGTGGCCGCCTGCCTGGTCTGGTGGGGTCCTCCGTTGTGGGTAAACGGGAAACCCGACTCTACGAACCCGAGGAAAGGCTGCACAGCAGTAGTAGGGGCGTGAAGACCGGAGCTTTTTGTAGTGCTAGCAGGAATGCAAGTGAATGAATCCCATCCCCTAGCGAGTGAAGTGCTTACGCCCCTTTAGATTAGAGATAGGGGCGCGCTAGCGCTTTAATAATAATAATAGAATAGGGGGCTGAGAAAAGCTTGCTGTCTACTTTCGAGCCTTCACTGCCCCGTTCTGTAACTTCCCTTCTTTAGTCCGTCCACGAGGCTGTAAAAAGAGAGAGAGGGGCGGCTATATAGCGGGAGTCGTTTCGGTTGTATGCCACGAGGTCCCTATGGACAAGGGGACAAGTGAATCATCGCTTTTGGGCGCAGGCAGCCCTCTACCATCCATCCCATTGCATTCCATCGTCTCGTATTGTACTGTACCGTACCAGACCAGATACATCTATTGAGTGAGAGAAAGGTAGCTTCTCTATAGATATATTCTTCATTTTTGATATTTATAGGGATCCCCAGATTCCCGTCACTACGGATTGATTGTCTCTACCTAACTACATGGTAGTGGTCTAGGGAGCGCAATTGCTAGAGCACGGGAGAATGAAGAGTAATGATTTCAGCAAGAGCAGCCGGACGGACTACTATAGTGAGTCCAGTGACTACTAGAGTAGAGTTGAGTCAAAAGGTATGGTATAGCAGCCTTTCCGAGCGAGCCTCTGGGATCTCCTGTAAACCCCCATGATGTGGTAAAGGGAGGATATTAGGGGAAGCAGTGAGTTGAGATTCCCCTGCAGAGAGCCGGATGAGGGGAGACCTTCACGTCCGGTTCGGAGGGCGGGGATATCCCGACCCTACTATCATTATGCCTTTGCAATGTTACTTGGTTCAACTCTATTTGTGACCTTTTCTCGTATGTGGGACTCTCTATCTTCTTGGGTAGATAATCGATCGTCTTTCATTTTGATAGTTAGTAGTATTTATTATAATAAGTCAATAATAAATAATAAATAATAATCGAACTGAGGAGCGAAAAGCCAGGATGGCTTGGTAAGCAAGCAACCTGTTATGTAGGCGCCAACTCCCATTTCTTTCTCTTCTTTCTTTTGAAAGTCACGATCAGAATGAAAGGTAGTTCGCTGGGCCTGTATTTTGATCCCAGAGGTGCTGGTTCGACTCCAGCTCGTGAGAAGGCTTTTTTTTTGTCATATCCCTCCGCTTGTTCTTATTAAGTTCCTTTGTCCTTCCATCGCTCAACTATTTGTTGAACATTGAATTCGCCCGATATAAGATTAGTACCAACTGGGATCATAAAGCGGATTGGGCTAACGGAAAGGGAGGAGTCAGTCGTTCTGCCATCGATTACAGGCAAACCTTCCCCGAGCTACAGCCCTCACTGTCGATTCAAGACACAACTACCTGTACCACAACCACTGGCAGATGCGGTATGCGGGTGTCAGGTCTAGGTCTAGATGGAGGTTCTCGTTCCATTTCTAGTTCAGGTTATGGTTCGAGTGGAGAAGCAGAGAGGGCATACCTTCCCTAAGTTGGTTAGATCGCCCGAACGAAGCTGTCTTGTCTCGCAATGGCAGAAGAAAGAGATATCATTGCCAATCGGGAGGAAAGGAAGAGTCATTTACCTCTTTCTCCCTATCGATGTTTGACCCGATTTTTCTCCCTGGCCTTAGCAGCCCACCCCATAGCTTCCTCGACTGCCTTAAGAGAAGAGGAGGTGATTTCGAAGAATGGAATGCAAATTCCAAAAGGTAGTTGACTTGCTTACTTGTTAGAGTCAGGAATCCTTGTAAATTATTTCCGCAGGGAAATGGCTCCAAAGGACCTGTGCCTCTATCCTGACGAGGTTATCGTCACCGATGGTAGTCGTTCGCGGAGTACACAACCTTAATTAAGGTCGTGGGTCCGACAATGGCTTAACTACGTCAAGTGGTACTACATGGTTGCAGTATCTCCAGGCGTAACCATCCAGGATATCTTAGACGCACCATTCGTGAACCGGAAATGGCAGGTTGAATCGACCGACTCTCAGTTGGTCCGGTTCGGCCTTGTCTGGAAGGTTTTCGATTTGGTTGCCCTAAGGCGTTTGGCCTGTTAAGCCAATGTCCTAGTCGCTGCAGCGATTACGGATACCTCTCAGGCATCTCTACTCTGTGAGTCCCGCAAAACGCTTTCTTTATGTTTTGTGAGTTGACTCTTATGCTAGAGCCAACCTGGCCTACCGGTCTTGTAAACCGATAGTTCCTTTTGGTTTGACACCTGAGGGTGGGTGCCTCCTTTGGGGTCCATAGATACATAAAGGACCTCATCAGGGTGTTGATAAAACTAGCTAAACCGGTTTCAGTGAGGTCAATCAAATGGAGAGGTACGAAGAGGACTTTTCGGTCCTCTCCTTACTGTCGAGTTACTACGTTCCTTGCCTTTTTAACTTAATTCATGGTACCGAAAGGTAACAGAAAGAAGGAAGTAAAAGACCCTCATTATTAGGTGTACTGTGGTACCCAAGAGTTAGGTATTGTTTCGACGAAAACAACGAGTTGTTTAGTCGAATGGATATGGCCTCATTTGAAAAGGAGGTCATTCCCAACGATCCTACTCCTGTCAGAGTCCTTACCTCGGACGACTGGGTCAATCGGTTGAAGGAGCAGGGAAGAGACGAATATTTGCCATAGGAAACTGGCTGAATCAGAGGTTATTTAACTCTGTTCATAGATGGCTGATGGATGTTATCCGTCAGATTACTATGGGTGGCATGCATGGATGTCTTTTCTGCCTTAGCCATTCTCCCTACGTAGCAACTTGAAGTAGATGATAGATGGGATGAGATGCTAGCCTTAGCGCAGAAGATCCATCATGGAGCCTTAGGTTAGGCTACTACTAAAGATAGGATGGATTGTCAGGAATGGTAGATGGAGCAAGGATGTATAGCAGGCTTAAAACACGAACGACACAAGTAGGACGCACTGAGGCCGAGGTACGTAGGTCTCTTGCTGGGCCTTTGATAAGGAATGGTCGGTTTGTTAGTCTTAATCCAGCGACTGGCCTTGCTCCGAGCGATATCCGAAGTATGGTTCGCTCGCTAGTTATATGCTTAACACATGCATCTGAGGTCAGAGGTGCCGCTAAGGTGAACGCTCAGCTTCAACTCTGACTTTCTATTTGAAGTGCACTGAAGGTTAACTATGTCAATCTACAACTCAATGTGATTGGCTTCGTCCGGGCTCAGTCTCTTCCGGCCGCCTCATCCTACTTACTCCACTCGCTATGTTTTGCTGCCAAACGGACTCTCTCGGAGGTTTTCCCGTGGATGTAATGCTTAGCAACCCGTGCGCCCCTACCCGAGAGGCAAGCTTGGCGGCGCGAGTGATGCGGTAACAAGCCGAATCCAAAGTACCTCGACACAAATTAAATTAAAAAAATAAGATAAGAAGTGCCTATCCGCTCATCAAGTAAAGAAAGGCATCGATACATCGAGGACCAGGGCGCTGAAGTGGGGAAGGTGGACAGTAAGCTAGTAATTGCGTTAAGAAAAAGCGGTAGAAGGGCGTGAAGGTGTACTTTCTTTCTAGGTTTTTGGGTATTGTATTAGTGGCAAGCCGACTGACTGATAGGGTCACGAAGAGCCCAACGAATGGAGGACCAGAACTGCTTTGCTTAACACACATATAGTTCAGTTCCCTCAATTCATCACCAACATGCTTGATTCCAATCTCGAGGGACTGAACCCGCTCCTCGAGAATGAAGCTTGCTGGCGATACCGGTATCCATCTATAGCCGTTAGTTCATCGGTGTCGGGGGAGTTTGGCCCCAGCCGCCTCTTGTCCCTTTCCCCATGGGGCGGGCTCCTATGATAGGGTCTAGGGAAATCTACCTCTTTTCCTTCTTTTCGTTTTCGCTCCTTCCTTAGGTCTGTCTCCTTCGGCGGATCTTGGGACTCCTTTTGCTGGCTTCGGGCTTTGATCTTTCTCTTATCTGGTGTGGCGTCCTGCTTCATCTTTAGGTGTCCTTATTGGTCTCTATCCGCCAGTGCGTAGCTCCGTAACTTTCCCTCTCCCCAGCGGTAGCCGGAGCTCGCACAACCCAAAAAAGAAAAACAAACAAAGCGTGGTTCATGGTAGGCTCTGATAATGGTTAGGGTAGGGGTTTAGTAAAGGATCTCCAGCATGGAACGATGCTCCTTCTCATGCCCATTTGCCAACATCCAGAAAACCTGCCTTCTCACGCTAATGAAAGCCCTTCTTACAGAACAACTAGTGCGAGAGCCTTTCCTTCCCTATACAGAAGGAGACTTTCTTTGTCTAACTCTCCAGAAGAGACCAAGTCGTTTACTTCATATTTGTGACTCTTGCCAACAATTGGTTCTTTAACTGACACTTGACTCGAACCGCTTGCCCTAGCTACTGGCAAAGAGGGAATTGATTCAAGATCCCCTTGCGCCCTACAACCCGAAAGTGACTCTCTGACGTGCACCTGCGGTGGGCTAAGCGCAAGGAGTCTTAGAGTCTCGATACTGGCTAACGGAAAAAGAACGGCGAACAAGTAGTTGTTCTACAACCCCCAGAACTGTACGCAGCGCTTTTCAAAACAAAAACAAGAAGTGGTTTGTTTTTTCTAAGTCGCTCTGCGAAAACGGTTTTCTGTCTACGAGCGCCTGTCTGCCTTCACGAACGTCTAGTAACTCACTAGCCCTAAACCGTAACTGAAACACTCTCTTCTCCAACCAAAGCCGCCATCCAGATTCAGAAGCGGAAGCGGAAAGAGTTTACTGAAGAGGCTTTCATCTACGGCCTCCCTAATTTATGCTATCTTCGTTTCATTAGGGAAGTAGCCTAGCTCAGCTGGGGGAAGCTCCTAATGGAAATAGAGTACTCTCATTAAAGCAGGTTGACATATTACCGTTGACCTCAGACCTCACACCAGATTTCCCTCTCTGATCTGATCCTCGAAAAAGGGAAGATGCTCCTGTAGGTAGGAGCTACTTCCCTTTTTCGGCGCTCCCTTCGAACTGATATCCAAAGATTGATTCCCTGTAACAGGATGGTTTGAAATGATGGTTTATTACAGGTTCTGGTGACATGAATAGGATGAGCATACGAATGAGCCGGAACATGGATAACGTAGTGGTTCGAGCCGGTCGAGAGTACGAGATTACTGACCGAAGACTCTTCCATTGAGATGGGCCGAAGCCCTGCTAGCGAAGGAATGCATCCAACAGTGTTCTGTCTCATTGGTCCTCTCATGCCAGAATTTGCTCATAAATAAACTTTGTTCTCCCGGAAATAACTATTATTATAATACATGACTTATGTGACTTCGATCTGAGACCTCTCGATTCAGAGAGGAAATGCGCATTTGTATCATTTTGACTCTCCCCATCTCGAATTCTACTAATTTGATATGGGACTGGTTGTGAAGGGAAGCTTTGTGGGAGAAAGGAGGAAAAGGTCAGGCTAGTCAAGGCTTTACTCAAACATATGGGATAGATTACGAGGAAGCCTTTGCCCCGGTAGCCAAGATGAAGTCTGTTCGTCTCCTGCTCTCTATTGCTGCGAATCGAGATTGGCCTCTGTTCCAATTAGATGTTCAAAATGCCTTCCTGAACGGGGACCTAAAGGAATAAGTTTACATGAGTCCTCCACCCGGTTGTGTAAGGGGGGGGAGAACAAGAGAGGTCAACTGGAGTGGAAGCCAAACGACGGGGCCGAGAATCTGTGATCGATCCGAAGAACCACTGCCAGATACGATTATGCTTCCTCGTACTACCATGCCCGGCTTTCTTTCGGCTTAAGTTAGAAGGCTGCGGTGAGAATGAGGATCACTTCGGAACTCTAGGAAAATGGGCGTTTTAGGCCTCGATCTAAAAGTTCTCCAACGTGTTGCGGAGCCTTCGGCCGTGAGAGGGTCTTTTTTTTGGCTTCCTCAGGGCCGTGTGAAGCTTAGCTTGCTTTAGCAGCCACGTGATGATTCAAGATTCGTGGTAGGCGTAGGAGCTGGGCGAAGCGGTAGCGAAGCTCAGGTGGTGATGCAAGTGCGCGGTGAGCGTAGTAGCCCCTCGGGCATGCTCTTTGTACAACCAAGCGAAGAGCTAGTGAGGGCCGGGAATATCGTATGTAGTGTAGAATCAGATCTGAAGCTCTTTACTAGGATTGGAACAAGCGAGGAACGAGTGACCACAAGCTCCGCTTAAGCGCTCGACATGCAGTTAGCTTCAAACATGTTCATCATGTGGCCGAGCGAAGCGCACCTGCGTGAAGCAGCCTAGCATCACTTTAGATAGGAGCAGAATGGATGACTTACAACTGAAAGTCAGTTCTTCGGATCGATATCTCGTACGACGTAATGGAGATCTTGGTCTAGGTCCGGTGGTTCGCAGAATTCGGGACCTAACGATGTTCGATTCGTCACATGAACGGGAGCGGACGATTCCCTCGTCTCTCCCTTTTTCCGGGAATGGCTGCAATCACAAGCAAGTGATTGAATGAGTGGGGGGCTCCGAAAGCACATGCGGGAGAAGCAGGTCTTTCAGGAGACGGGGGTCCGGTCTAGAAAGAAAAGAGAACTCTCAACAAGCTGGAACTAATCAAGATCAATAGGAAGAGGAGTTAGCTAGAAATTCATTTTTTGACAAAGTTCATGCCACGACGATCTATATGGAAGGGCTGTTTTGTTGATGCATTCCTGTTGAAGTTGAAAAAGAGACAAACACTCATGTTTCAGCTCCCGGATCTGCTTGGATTATCGTATAATAAGAGGAGCCGTCTTAGGAAATGACTGAACTTAAAAGACAGATGCCACCGCTGCGAGGGAGTCACTTGTCTGATCTTGCGGTGCACTCACTCCCGTTACGAGAATGAAATGACGCCCCAGCTCGACTCGAGACCAAGACTCCTTCCTTACAACTCGCACCAATAGCGGCACTGAGCGGCCGGAGATTGAGAGAAAAGGCAGCCGCCCTCCCCTAGCCGCCTACCTACTCGTGCTCGTAGCTCGCCTGATCGGAGGTTAAGAGTGTGGTCCGGCGGAAAACAGAAGTCATCCGTATCAAGTGATACGTTAATTGCTCAGTAGTGCTTCGCCACTACCGTAGCTGGCGGAAATAGCTTAATGGTAGAGCATAGCCTTGCCAAGGCTGAGGTTGAGGGTTCAAGTCCCTCCTTCCGCTCTTGGCTTCGTCGTTTAGTGGTAACGAGTAGAGTAGGCATCGCCTCTCGATCCAATCCGTCTTTCCCTGGCCTCCCAACACACTCTTGATACGAAAGAAACCTCCCGCCATAGAAGAGATAAGAAAGAGATCTCAAGTCTGGGTCCCCTCGATCACCCCTTCCTTGAACCTGAACTGGTCGAGAGAGATGAACCCGCACCACATTTGATAACCTTCGAACTGAAACCCCAACTAGAGATGGAATTCCATAACCTAAACAACTCAATGGAGAGCTCCGTGACCGGTTCAATTCAAGGGAAGGTCCACCAATAATGGAAAGGCCATTCCTCCCTATCCGTTTCTGGATCCTCATTCCACGAATTCGTTGTTACTGACAAGGACTGAAAGCTTTTCGTTTTATGAAAAGGCATAGACTCCCCACTTCTTTGTCTTATTAGCGCAGGTCTTCGTCAATGATGAAAGCCGCTGAACTTCAGACTCGAGTTGAGAAAGAGGGCTAGGCCAAGGAAAGGAGGGCTTTCAGGGACTGGGGAAGACGGGTGGATTATAGAGCTAGGGGCGGAGGTTTGTCCATTGGGATTGGGCATGGACGAGCCTCGACTGGGCCAGCATTGATGAAAAGAAAAACTAATCCCATCGCATCATTAACCGGTGTAGGATTAAAGATCAGGTCCAGGATTCGAGTCAGTCAAATCGACCTTCCCTCTCATCTGAGGGTTAGGCAAGGTAGCTTGCTCAAATGTTCGTTGTTCAATATCTCGGCTGCTCAAGAAGTTGGACTAGCTGCTCCCATTCCTCAAAGCCCGGAGTGGATTCTAGGGGAAGGGCGGAGCCTCACCTTGCAGTAAGTAGGAAGGTCTTCGTTGCTGGGACGGGTTCAAACTGGACTGAAGGGAGGAGGAAAGAAAGACCTGATCTTACTGGGGATTCATCACTGGCTAGGGCTTTCGAATCAAAGCATGGGCATCTGCAACTAAGAGGGAACAGTAGATCGTCGATTGAAGAGCCAGGTCAGTCAACTTCTATTGATTATTGATTCGACTAGAGGGACTCCTAGCAACTTGTATGACGGGGCCCCATGGAGATGCAGGAGCCGCCAGCCGGATCGACCAATAAATGAGAGGCCAGAGGGATGGGCTCATTCGACTAATTAGTGATCCCTGGCCCTACCTAACAAAGAGATGTCCCTAAACTCAAATAAGAGGGGATTGGTTGATCGGGCAGGAGTAGGACATTCCATCAAAATCTTTCTGATCCGCTAGCTCTCACTCCTTGCCCTATTCGGTCAAGCAGCTTCACTCCTCTCAAATCCTATTTTTTCATCGACAGGTAGGGTGCTAAGGTTCCTTATTCCGGTTGTAAAGCGGAAGAAGAGGGAGAAAGAATGGGCACAGCCCCACCAGCAGCCCGCGTTTTCGACCCGAAAGGAATGGAAAATGAAACAAGAATCTGTGTTCACTATCTATGGAGCGGAGTGACTATCCTTAATCTCCTCTTCCCTATCTCCCCCTTGCCTTTTTTTCTTTTTCTCGCCGGCAGGTAGTTGACTTGCTTACTTGTTAGAGTCAGGAGAATCCATTTCTTTTTTTGTATTGTTTATTATTATGATGATATATGATTGATCTGTAGTTCAAGGGCACTCTTCCTAATCCGACTTTAAGATGGAAAAAGACCCAGACGTAGAGTCCCGTCGGCCGGGATTTTATCTATTGATTTTTTATTCCCTTCAGTCCTTACCTTTTAAAAAGGGATTCTTATCTTTCCCCACGAGGTCTTCAAGCCAGATGGAGTAGTGCATCTCTGTCTTGAAAGCCCGCCCTACAGATAGGAGTTCCTATCTCTACTGCCTATCCAACCCGAAGATTCTTATTCGTGGTGGAGTGCTTCGAGTAGGATCCGACCCCATCCCAGCAGTCAAAGTCCTTCCTGACCCGGCTCACCTGCCTCTGAAGCTGGAATGCCTTTCTAGAGGAGGCTACCCGAGGAATCGAGAAGTTTGAAGTGGGATGTGGAATGTGATTGGTGATGGATGGTGGTTATGAAATAAGTTCTGCATCAGATGATGAGCCCGTGCGAAAACTTTTTCTTTTATTGGCGCCCGATAGGTAGGCTATTCGATTGAGTCGAAAGCCTACCAACGCATAAAGGTTCCGATTCGAGCGAGAGCCCAAACGGGGGAGGCGATAACGTCTTGATCGAAAGCTCCACTGTTCTGAATAATGAGAAAGACTTTTCAAAATTCGATCAACGAGAATCTTATCATCTATCTGTTAGGTAGGCCAACCGACCGAGTTTTGTTGGGCGTCCATGTCACAGAACCTTTCTTCTAGCCAAGAATCCCATTATTGATCGAATCGGGGCCAATTCATTGGCAAATGAAAAATCTACTGTTTTAACACTCAGAAAAAAACCTAGACTAGAAAAGAAGAAGAGTAACTAAGACAAGAGCTAGGTAAGCAAGATGGAGAGGCTAGAAAAGGCGGGGCTCTCCATCCCTAGGAAGATTGTGTCCAGGATCTGGTAATCTAAGTTCTGGTCGGCTCGTATTAGCCTGTGCTTTATTACAGGTAGTCATGCCCCCCGTTCCTTTAGTCTTTTCAACGGTACTTGAATCTTAAGTCGCGGTCATGTCGCGCCCCCCAGTATAGTGACCGATTCCATGTTTCCCCCGAATTTATTCAGTTCCAGGCTTTCCTCTCCCACAAGAGGATGCGCGAACCTCCAAGTCAAGCGCGCTAGCGCGCTTGACCAAGGCTTTCTCTGATAGGGGCGCGGGTCGAGCGGCTTCAAACCTCTGCTCATCCATCTGCATTCCGCGAACATTTCCATTGAGTGACTGTAACTGCTATGGTTTACAGTCAATAGTTCTTAACCAACCCTTTCTCGCCGAGCTTTAAGAGAGAAGAGTAAGGGGGACCTTTCTTTTGCCCTGCGGAGCCCTCAGAAAGTTACTGGCGGCCGGCGCTCCGCGTTCTATCTGGGTTCCGCTCTTACGTGCGCCCCACCTCACATAGAAGAAGGGGAACCCGTTCCATAGAAGAAGCAAGCCGTGTGGGTGAGAGGGGATTGAATCATTCATTCATCAGATACGTCTTCTTCCGTGATCCATTTCATGTAAACTCTAATTAGTTATCAAAAGGCCTACTTTACAAACAAAGGGAAGGTCGTTTCCCGGGAACCTTGCAACCTTGCGGTTCCCGGTAACCGGCCGCATCGGCCCGGTTACCTTCGTCACCGTCGGTTCCCGCAACCAAGCCATTTTTTTATTTATTTTTCTTATGTCTTTCTGAAGGGCTTGCGGTTCATTACACCAAAGGCTTTCAGTGAACTATTGAAGCTATCGAGAGAGTACCAAATGCTGACGAAGGTAACCGACTTTCGGTGGACGCGGAGCCAACGAGTCTTGAAGTAAGTGGGCGTTAAGCGTAACGAGTCTAAGGTTACAGAAGCGTTCGCCAACTTTGATAGGTAAACGCTTTGCAAGCAAATAGAGCAGAGAGCTTACCGTCTGTTTCTATTAGAGTCGCGAGCGGTCCGTGAAGTGAAGGGAGAACTTGCTGCTTACTTGCTATATCCCCGCGTTCTTGCACGGCTCGCTCGTTCTTCGAGCCCTGCTTCTCCCTTCCCGTTCGTTCTACCGTCCAAACTCGCCGTATGGAGTATAGCCAAGTGGTAAGGCATCGGTTTTTGGTACCGGCATGCAAAGGTTCGAATCCTTTTACTCCAGATTATGAACACCCGATCGGATCTGTCAAGAACGAGCTGACGACTACAGGGGAAGCGGCTGATTGCAGTCCCTGAGCCCAGCCAGCCCGGGAGGAGGTTCCCTGGCGCTTCGTGGGACGGGCGTTCGCAGTCCTCCTCTAATCTAATCCTCCCCGCCCCCATACGAATTTGAACTACGATCCCCTGGAGCAAAACGCTTTTGATACACTTTTGAATGCTGTCACCGAAAGTGTCAAAAAACTGACGGTAACACATAATTTTCCCTGCCGGAAAACTGGACATATTCAAAAATAGTCGAGCAGGTCATTCATTGGGGATCCGGCGGATCTACGTTATATATCTGAGATTTTTTCTGATATTACGGAGTATGGCTTTGCCAGTAATGACTTTCACGAGGCATTAAATATCCTCTATTCTATTGGGGGCCGGGGGTTGGTGGATAAAGATGGACAGTAAGGATTGCGTAATTTCAATTTCTCGGCCTCGCTTAGGTTCCTCTCGATTCTCCCCGGATTTGAGGATCACCTTTGACCTGCCCGACATGCTGTTGACTTGGAGATGAATTCTTCGGCCGTACCTTCTGCGGTCGTTACGCTTGGCTTTATTGTTGGGATATTACATGCTGGGACCAAAGAAAAGTAGAAGCCTCAACCGTGTCGAAGGCATTATAACTAAAGTACGCGACCTCCAAAATAAAGATCTACATCCCGTCGCTACCCTTTCAGCCCTTTAAATGTTCATCTTCCCGCGTGAGGGTGATCAGCGTTCTCGTTCACGAAGCCAACCGAGTTGCTCATGGGAAGGAGCATGTGAGGGAGAAGGACCAAACTTCGTCTCTTCGAACGGAGCCCAGGTTTCCTTTTTGATACTATGTAACACCTCCTCATCAACAGACGTTTCCCGAATAACCATTCATTTCATGAAAAACCTGCGCTTGTTAGCAGCTGAATCACTCTCTCCTCTCGTAGTGGGCCTCTTTTCTTTCCCCGCTGGCATGAGGAAAGGGTCCATTCCACTAGCTCTTCTTCTTGTGATAATAAATAGAGGGGTGCGCTTTCCCTTTGAATGAGTAGATCTTCCAGCCCCCGTGCCTACCTTTACTCAATGCTCCTAAAGTCCGAAAAGGAGACTGAGTGGAAAGGGGGTAGGGAAGTGAAGTTACAGAAATGGTAGTCGTGGACTGGTACCGCAGTACTGCCTACTTTTGGTAATCCTTATTGTGATCCTCACTCTGGGCTAAGATAGTCTCTAAGTGCTAGCGTGACGGGAGAGCAAATAGCAATGAACCTTATATACTGTATTAGTTCCTCCTACCAAGAACTCAAAAGTTCTCTATGCGGGGGTACTGATAGGCGGATTGACGCATCTGAGCAGGCAGGGAATACTCCTTGGAATATGAATGCTATGAGGCTTGGGCGAGAGAGCAGGTCTAGGAGGCCCAGATATTGCATCATGTGAAACGAAAAGACCCATAAGAGCTGTAAACAAGTGAGATAGGCACGAAAGGGGGGCATTCTGGGGATGTCTTTCATCAGCCAGCACCTTCAACAGCCAGTAGGACAGATGCCGACACGGATTCCCCCAGATTCAAGATAGGGTACGCCTGATGACCAGGCAGGGCGGCCCCTTGGTTGTTAATCCCATAGGTCTAGAGCACGATCACGTGAAGAAGAACATACCACCGGTTGATTCACTTGTCTGATTCGGTATGTAGGCACAGAGAAAGTCTTCCAGCTTGAGCCAAGAAAGTCTCACCCTTCTATGTAGTACATCCACAACTTCTCAGCTCTTTCATTGCAACTCACCACCCAACAACGGCCACCCTCCCTAGGTGTAAGCTTGATGCCTAGCGGCTTCCTTTTACGGGTTGTCTACCGATCTCACTGGTTCACTCCCTTGAGGAATGTTCCTCGAGTCGTGATGCTTTGATTGTCGTCTTTAAGGATTTGTCTGGCTGGTGTTCAGCCAATGGCTTTTGTCTTCGGGTGCCTCGCCTTTAAGTTAAGGCTTCGTTCCACTCCTCCCTTCGATAAGGTTCCCTTTTTGGGCACTGGACCTAGTTACCGCTCCATGGGAACATCTATAGATTCCGCTATCGGGAAAGTCAGGCATGGAATCACGCTAAGGTAAGGTTTCTATCTAATCCATCTAGAATAGGATCTACTCTATCTATTTTATTTTCCACTTCTGCCTGGCTGACTGAATAAAGAAATGGAACCATAGCTCAGACTGATCGATGAGCCTCTCTCTCCTTGATCTGTCTAGTTCTATTTTGACTAATCCGAATCTGTGGACTGAGTGAGTAGCTAACTCAAATAGAATATTTGAGGATATAGGAGTGGGGCTATTCTTCGCACCGAGAAAATCATTATTTAATCTCGTTATCTCCACGGGCGCTGGGTTAAGGGCAGAATCAGACCTTGGGGAACCGGTACGAAAGGGAGGGAGCTAGCTAAGGCAGCATAGTAGGCCTTTTAGAAAGGAAGCCAACTCTTGTTCGACGTAGGGTAGAGTCACTTATTTCATTCCCTTCCATCCGGGCCGGCTAGAGACGGAGACTTTCCCAGTGAAAGCGCTGGCGTTCAGTTTGGTTGCGTGCTTTCCGATCTCTTTCCTTCCTTTCTGTGGTAGCATGTTTGCTAGTCTTGTCGTCTACTAGGCTTGACCGTGGAAATTGACTTATTTATTCTTGCTCAAGTCAAGTGAGGCCGTCGGTCTTCTTTTTTGTAGTAGGTTAAGCTGCAGGTTTGTGAAAATGGGTTCAGTTGCATACTTTGGAATAATGGTAAATCAATCATCACCGGACGAAGTCAGCTTTACCCACGTAATAAACCACCAGAACCAGTAACAAAAGAAGCGAGTCGCAATTGATATACTCACCAACGTTGACCAGTTCTATCAAAATATTAAGAAGGATCCAATACTCCTAGAGTAGAGAGGTTCAACGCAATTCAGAAGGATCGATGCAATTAAGCTGACTGCTTCCAAGCACCTTATTCAACCACTTTACTAATGGAGGACAAGAAAATCCACGATGTCTACCTAAAGATCAGATTGAATCAATATTCCTAGGCTTGGCGCTCCCCCTGTTGATAACCTGGCCTATGTAGGTACTTTACCTTTGCTTTGATCTACGCTCTTCCTCGGCGACTCATGCCCTTCCGCTGGTCTTTCGTCTCCGGTAAATAGTCTATGCCCCGCTCTCTTTTCAATTATTACGGACATGTCTATTGAATGAAGTTCTGCCGTAGGTCCCCTAATGCTTTAGAGGAGCGAACAAAGCCTCTACGAGAGCGATGACGATGAATAAGTTACTAAAAATCTTTATTTCTACCCTCTTTAATGTAGATGCTTTGGACACGCCCTTGGGCTTCTACGATTCGTACCTATGAATTCACTTCCACTTTACTTTCATTCAGGGGTTACAGCGCTTATCTTTATCTGAATGCTTAAACCTGCGGAAGCTCCCCGCTATCCTAAGACTCGGTCATTCCTCGAATTAGAGGGGAGTTCCGAGCCGCATCCTTTCAGTCACTATCCTTTACTTTAGCCTCTCTCCCGACCTAATCTTGTCCAGGAAGTCAATCGCTCAGCACTTCGTTCTCGAGGGTACAATCTCAGCTATTTCATACTCGATCCTTTCTATGATCCCTTCCTTATCTATCTATCAGCTAGAAATGGATTAGGATGCCGGATGTGGCTTGTTGCTGCCTTGTGTTAAGCAAAAAAGTTAGGTAAGGAAAGAGATTGAGAGGGTTAGCCAAACGTTGACTGGCTTAGGCTTTCTTTCATAACCTTTTCCCTTCATGTGATAAAGTGAGTCTTCTTTCAAGCCAGCCCTAATAGAGTCTTAGAGTGGGCAGAGACGACCGTCCCGAAGATCAGGGCATTCTCCGCCTATTCTCTTTATTGTCCTATTCATTCGTATCTTCAATATTTCACTTCCGGATAGCTAGATTCGATAGCAGACGATTTTTCCACTTTCATTAGCATTAGGCGCTCTCCTGGCTTTCGCGGAAGAAAAGCAGTTGGTAAGATTCTAGGTAAGAAAGAAGGCAATGCTACTAGTATCAGTAAGAGTATCTTAGGAATCCTTATAAGAAGAGAATCTATGTCATCTCGTCGTTCGTCTCCTTGAATCTGTGCGTGGGCATTTTCCTTATAATTAAGATTAACGTCCTTTGCTACGCTTACTCCTGCTCTTATTGGAATCTAAGCCTATATAGAGAAGAGATATGTCAAATATTTCTTCGAAGCATTCTTCCTAATACCGGGGATTCTCCAACTACCGATGGGGATCGACACTACTTCCAACACTAAGATTTGGCTTAGACTAAAGCTACGATCAACATTCGAAACGAGAAAACGACTATTACTCGAACGCGTACTACCAATAAGATAATTATACTTTCGCTAGGCGCTGAAAGCCCTCCTCTACCGGCTGCAGACTCTGTCTTAGTGTTTCCTTCGGTAAGGAATACGAGTCCTAACACCTGCTAACAAGAAGAATCACTACAGGGCGCCGTCCTTGGTAACGCAGCAGACAGTTCCTTTAGTGCATTATACCTGGAAAATTCGACCGGAGGTGCTTTCAGGAGTCTTAGTTCCAGGAAGAATGAATCAAAACAACACTGCCGATTCCCTTTAAGCCACTATAGTTTCAGTTTTCACTTTAACATTTAACAGTAGTTAACCCTTTTCTTTTCTAGGAAGGACGCCTAAAAAAAGGAAAAGAAAGAAAAAAAAGACAGACCCATGCAAGCCTAAGCCTATAAGGCTCTAGCTCTACCTTCTGTTCTGTTGCCGCCCAACTCCACATCACCAAGAGCCACCCTTACGAACTGATTTGATGCCCGGAACCCTATCTCAAGTTGGTAGCATGTCTCAGCGCCTCTCCTTCTTTGTGCATCCCAAGCTGCTGACTTTCCCTTCTCCTATGAACTAAAAAAGCATTCCAACTCAGTTTCAGCTGAATTGGTTGAATTAGATCGATCCTCTTCCCGAGCGAGTCCTTAACATGTGGCGACAATGGAGATGATATGTTTCGGCCGGGGATCCCTGTTAGTGCGAGTTACTTATGACTTGACTGCTCCTCTAATTGAGCAGCGCCTTGGGATAGCAAGAAAGCTCAATAAATCTTTCCCAGCATAACATAAGGGGAGATTGCAATCCATTCGTCCCGTCCTAAGGAAGGTCAGGTTCGAGTGCGGCCGTTTTCAAGGATAGTGTATCCTCTTCTGTAATTTCAAAATAGCTTGATGGCACGTTACTCCTTTCGTCGTTGGAAGGATCCTTCTTCCGGACAGTTCCAATGGAAGACGAAATGCGAAAGGGATACGCAGTAAATTGGCTTGATTAAGTAGTAAGTAGATAACCATTTCCCAGTGTCTTTGATTCGGCTAAGGGGCCAGTGCCTTGAGTGATTTCAGTTCCTTCCGTTGAAGGATATCGAGGAGCTGGCTTTTTCGGGTGATCAGTCTGGCTTGCTTAGGTCGAGTAAGCAAATCCATTTCGTATTCGAAGGGCTTTTGCAGTCTATTCGGACCTGTAGTTAGGGGCAGTACCCAAACAAATTGCCAATCCACTACCGAACCGAAGTGACTGAACCACCACTTCTCTTTCAGTGGAGGGAACACTTACTTGATTTGAAGAAAAATCCTTTCCTGAGCGTGATGTTATTGGATCGGTGATCATAGGAAAGTGACTGCGAATGCATTCTTTATAAAAATCCTTATTTTTCTATGGCTCACGAAGAGGACAGGTCGTGGAAGAATTGGACTTAACGGGAGGACTTTCATACAGGTCAAGTTCTTCCAACTTCTTGTAGACTGATCTGTTGATAGGACAATTGCACCGACAAGTCACCTGCTCTGCTTCTGCTTAGTTTTAAGAATATCTGAAGTAGGAAAGACATTCCCTTGTCGTTTACTGCGCGAACTCATACGCATACTTTTATGCTAACTGGAATGATGTCTCGGGATAATTAATTTTTCAAGCACCTCTACCTGCCGAGCTTGTTGGAGTGCCATTGCCAAGATCTAGTGTAATTCCTTTTACCGGGAGACTGCCCCAGTCCTACTAGTGCTAGTATCAAAAGGAACTTGCTTAGGATATTTCTTATCCCCTGTAGTGTAAAAGTCTTTGGCATAAAGAGCCCTCAATAACAGGCTTGTCCTGTACGCAATAACTTAGGAGAGAGGGAGTTTCAACTCAATACCCGGGCCTTATAGTTTAAGCCTTTACTTACTATGGAACCAAGTCCTCCTATGAACCTATCCCCGCCTAAAGGATAGGATAGATTACAACTATAAAAAAATATAAAGTAAAGGAATCTTTATATTATCTATTAGGTACTTACTTAAAATTACTCTATCTTAACCAATAGTGCAAGCCCTAGAGCCAACTCACTTGAGAGTGCTCTGAGCTCCTTCTCCCCTCTCTTTGAACTACCTCTGGGAATATAGCAAAAGAAGAGATGCTTTCACACTTGCTTCCAAACTCCCCAGCTACCTAGCTACCAGACTCCTGCTCCTAACTCATCAGTGAGATCTTCCCAGATCTATAGATTCCTTTCCCGTTGGCTAGTTATTGAGCTATTGAGTTTTCCTTAACAAAAGGAAGCTTCTTAGTTTCGGATGTTCTATTAGAGTTAGAAAGAGAGATGATCAAAGCTCTGACTAGCTCAGACTTGGAATTCAAGGAGTGACAACAGCTGATGATAGGTCTAGAGATCTTTTGCCTTGAGAACTTCTAGGTGAGGGGGTTGAGTACCTCTCTGACTAGTTACTACTTCGCTTCCAGAATGTAGCTTCATCTAGCAGTTGGAGCTAGTTGCCTCTTCACCTGACCCTACTCCACTTGACTTTCATTTCATGTTCTCCCTGTATCTAAGAAGCATCCAGGGTAGCCTCAGAAGTTGAGCTAGCCCACCACCTTCCCTTCCTTTGGCACTTCTCTATGAACAGCGTAGTCCCCACTCAACTAACCTAACTAAGAGCACTCTCCCTTCCTTCATTACCGGTGACAAGAAGTTCACAGCTCAACCCAGGAAAGCTTCCACCATGATCCGGCTAAGACCCTCTACCCACCTATCCATTTTGGAGGTAGGCGGCTTGGCTTAGCCAAAGTCCCCTCTCCAAGAAGGAGCTGCTTTCTCGACTCTCCAAGCCCTCTCTTCCTTTGAAATCTGGCGGCCTACTCATTGTGATGCAAAGAAAGATTGGCAGGGATACGCTCCTATGTGCACTTGTATTTGAGAGATCTTCCTTCCTTGAACGCCTGCTTCTCACGCTTTCAAGAGAGACCGGAATGCTACTCTTTGCCCCGCTAGCTTCCTTTACTGGATAAGAGAAATTGCCTAGACTCTCTCAGTTGCTGCTTACTCCTTCTTCCTGACCCCTCGTGGACGGAGGATTCATCTGAGTAGCCCAGGACATTGGACAGATAGATGTTTTGCCTTGAAGCATAAGATACAGGATCTCCGTGAACCTTCTCAAGTTCCAAGCCGAGCCAGCCAAATCTCATTCTTCATCCCCTCCCGCAGTAGTAGTCATGCAGGACCTCGGGTCTACGCCCTCTTTGGCATCGGCGATTGAAAGAGAGTAGGAGCGCATTCTCAGTTGGAAAGTCTATCGCTTGGTCCTCGGTGATGACTAGCAGTCCTTCCTGATTGAGTTCTCACCCTCTATTGATAGATCAAGAGTTCCGGTATAAAAGCTTAGCTTCTATTACAAGAAAAGAGCTATCCTAAAGCTTGACAGGTCTCCCCAATTTGAACTCGAAAACCGAAAGCATAAGGATGAGCCGAACAGAAGGAATACTGTACCTCGTGCAGGAGCAAGGAGAACAAGTCGCAGGAGAAGCGTTGAAGAAGCAGTAGTTTAAGCCATTGATCCTGCAGCTTATCAAAATAAGCACCAGCAGACAGAGGTAGATACAGAGCCATAGGCAAACCTTCATGATCGATAGCCTTTTATGAATACGACCCTCGTGCTCGAGAGGCGGATCCGAAGGCAGTCGCTTACCCAGGAGCATACTTCGGTGTAGCATAGCGGCATACCCCTTTGACCTAGGTGGAAAAGAGATCTATTGAAACCCACCATAAGTCTCTGGGGAGACAGCAGCGGATACAGATTTACCATAAGCAAAAGCGGCTACTGAGGCGAAGGCAAATAAGGTTCCGTTCCATGGAAGGAAATTGAAATAAAAATAAGAAAAGGTCTGATCAAATATTTTGCTTTCTTGTTGTCTTGAATTGTTATAGAACGGCTATTTATATAAGGTATAGTTGGTAGGATGAAGTGGGATGTGAAGCCTTAGTGGATATAGCAAGTGTGCCGGGGATGCAGCTCGGGCGTAGTAGGTCTGGACGCCTAGCATGAAACAGCCTTCTCTGGTAGCGGCACTATACTAAGGTATAGTCTCTCTCTAGCTTCCAGTCTATATTAAAAACGTAGTTAGCAGAGGTCAGTCTGTCTGGCGTTCCTCGCGTAAAGGGCTTCTTGTCGGCAAATACCCAGTTTCTCCCTTCTCATCAACGTATTTGAAGCATTGATGAAGGGTGGAAGGTACCACGCTGTGGATCCAAGCTGGAAGTTTAGGAGGTGTCACCGTCAATCACGTAAGAAGTGACCTCAGTCTTCAGATCCCATGTTTGGCACACACAAGAGACGAATCTTGCCGATGGCTCGGCATTGTACCCCGGAATAGTCACCTTGGTCTGACTTAGCCGGCTCGTAGGAACGAATTCCAAGATCGGCTAGGGCCCGCAGTGGCATCACGTTGATGGAGGCCCCTGGGTCGATCTCTACCCGCGGTAGCCTTCTTTCGCCGATGTCACCGGTGAGATAAAGAGGCCGCTTATGTATGCTTCTTCCTGTCCAGCAAGATGTCTTCTGTCGAGAAGGTTAGATCTGCACTCTGGACTTTCTGCATTGGTGCTTCCATGTACTCATCTTCGATGCTTTGAACTTCCACCCTGTTGACATGTAGGGCATACTTTTCTTTGCTTCCTTCCTACTACTAAGCTGCTTTCTTTCTTTATAGGCAGGCTAAAGCCTCCTATCTACGGTAGCTGACGCAGCAAGACCCGAGGAATCGGATACGGATCTTTTTCAGTCTCTTTCGCTGGGGCAAAGCAAAGAGGGAGGACTTTCGGAAGAAGGCGTCGTCCGCTGATGATCTTTAGGTTGGGAGGCTGGTCAGGGGGAGAACTAATGCTTGTGGATAGCCCGCGAATACTCCTTACTGAGGCTTTCCCCCCGGAAGAGCTGATGCTACTTACTAAGAGACTTCCGTTAGTGAGGAGAGAACTATAGGCTTTAGCCCAAAGACAGAGTCAGGGATTGATTTCTTAACAATCTAGTCCCTCCTGAAATAAGACAACACAAGGGGTGGAGTGAGCCTAGAGTAGAATAAGACTCCCTCTTATACTCTCAACTCATACCAGGGCAGGCAGGGAAAGACTGAGACTACCGATACCGAGCCGGGGTTGGATCACAGGATAGATACCCTATGGTTGGTCTCTATGCCTGCTTCACTTCGTAGCATTAAGGGGACAGTGCAATGAGGGAAATCGACTAGGAACGCGATGTCTTCCCATAAAATGAAGAGTGGAGGGGACTTCGACTGCCTTCTTGTATCGGGTGAAGAGAAGGGGGTGGTAGGCTTAGTAGGGCTCGAACCTACAATATTACCGTTATGAGCGGTACGTTTCAACCAATTAAACTATAAGCCCCTACGGATCTCTACATGCAATTCGCTCACTTCGGGAAGCCACACCCAACCTCGGAAAGAGGAGGCCTTTGCTCTATCTGCTTCTTCCTCTTCCCAGGAATGAACAATTGGATTAAAAAATGATTTTCTTCTTTGTTTGTATATATATATAAGAAAATAAAGATTAAGCAAGCGGCCCTTTCGTGACTCAAACTGCCGGTACGCTTTCCGGCTCGCAACGACTCAAACGGGCGGGGGCTATCTATTTGCTTGCAATGCGGGCTGTTCGCCTTTCGGATTCGGAAAGGGTTCGCCTATTTGATTCAAAAGGCGCTACTAAACTACTCTAGTACAGCTAGTGTTAGTAGTACAACAGAATGCCGTTCACCCCGCCCTTCTTCTTCAAGAGCTCCCTATTCTCTAGCAGCCCCTTCTTTCACAGCTCCTTCTCAAGCACTTGCCATTGTCTGGAAATTTGCCTTGCCCCATTCTTCGATTATTGGCGCATCAATTCCTTGCCTTTGCTCTCATTGCTGCTTGAAGTCCAGTCTTTAAAGTGAAATCCCAAAAATGGAAAGTCAAGTCAGTAGTCATTGTCGGGATGGAAAGCTACTCTTCAACCACTTATTTAAGCGCTATGCACCTAAGCTCAGTCTTTCTGGCAGCTATCTTGCTAAACCTAGATTCTTGCAGTTCCTTTTTCTTCTCTCTTTATGCTCGAAATCGTACTCATTCGACATCTAATTTCATGGGCTGGGCATACCTTCTTTAGCTCATTTTTCTCTTTCTTTGACTTTGAGGAAGATCCCACGAATCGTCTTCTATCGACATCGTCTGCTTACTCTTATCGTACGCTCTTCTTACCCAAATCGTCTGGTACTTTGTCCGCTCTCCCCTTCCTGGTGAAGGAGAGAGAGTTTGACAAGCTGATGCAGCTAAGAAAGTCTCGGCAGGAACGAAGACGACTATTTGAACTAGTTTCAAAGGCTTGATTGACCTTTGGGAGTGAATCTGGCTAGGGCGCCCTCGTAAGTAAGGCGTAGGGTAGGGATTTGAAACCGGAGGCCTCTCCTCATCTAGTTCTTTCGTTACGCCGAGAAGAAGCAGAAAGAAGCTTGGAAGAAGATATGGTCAATCTTCTCTTATCTTATCTTATGGGCGAGACTGCATTCGATTGGTATGCCAGGTTGCCTGCTGGAACCATAAACTCGTGGCTCAGCCTGTGATTCAGTAGATCGAGCTCACTACGCCCTACGACAACAGCACGGATAGCTTAGCTTACTTGCCAGTCTCCAAGGGGTTGAACTACACTGGTCCAATAGCTTTGACTCCCTAACATTGATTTTATTCCCGGGTTAGAATCTTGTCCACGACCATCCCTGACTCTTTATCCCCTTCTAAATCAGGCTATTCTAGTTCAGGCAAGCTATTGACTCCATTCCTGATAACCCATATACCCCGGGTGTATACAATGATGATTATAAAATCCAAGTCTTTCAAGGCAAGCACTGGCCACTGTAATCGAATCCTCCTAATCCCTAAAATAGGCAGGCCTTATTGTATGTAGGGATTTTGTCAGTTTGTCCCCTTGGTGTGTGCCCGCCCGCGTGGACCTCTTGCATTGCTCCGGGTATAACCAGGACTAGTTTGCTTTCAAGTCGTCGAAAGATTGAGTGAGAAAGCAGCTAATTCAATTGCATTCGGAAATAGCGTGCAACAACCGTCAAATAAATAACAAGCACCACGTCGAAGGTCTTATTAGCTTCCTTGCTACGCTAGGATGAAGACTACTAAACTGGTATGTCTTGCTTTTTGCTATAAATTTTACCGTGAAATTAAATTAACAAGATTCCGGCATTCCTACTTCTTCTAATTAAGATCGTCATAAAAGTAGTTCGAATGCGTCACTATGCTTTCTTCATGAGCCTCCGAATAAGGCTACCAAGCAAAAGGAAGAAGTTCGACCTTAGACGAGCCGGAGCGAAGGAGGGATTTTAACACAGCTTGCTTCGAGAAAAAAGTAAAACCTCTTCCTCATTGCACTGCTCAGCTGCCTTTGTATCCGTGTTAGGAAGTCAAAAAGACTCCTTGCCGCTGCCAAACATGTATGTTGAAGTCTCGGAAACATGTTTAACTCATTGACATTTATCGGAGAATCGACAGTTCGTCTCGGGTAATCCTAGATCAATCAGCTGGGGCCTTCCCTAAGCCATAAGATACCTTCTCCTATTGATTAACTTCCTTAAAACCTTTCTCCAGCAGTCGATTCTTCTATCATTGGATTTGATGTCTTGGAAGTGGTGAAGCGAGGGTTTTTACTTTTCTCTTGGCTAGCTAGCAGGGAGATAACTTACAGAGGTTAACCCGCGTTCTTCCTTTACCGAAGCTCCTTCCCCAAGAGCCAACCATGGCATTCTATGCATCTTCAGCTAGCTTTCCCTCTCCGCCTACTATATAGCTGCAAACCTTCCCTTACCTTAACCCTAATCATGCTAAAGACATGGAATTGAATGCTTTCAAGGATAGGTCATTTGACTCTCTTTCAAGAATTATCCTCTTTCTTGCCTCCCCCTGAACTAGTGGAATACGCTAGTCGACGGAGGAAGGCTAGCTATGATATCAGGCTCTGACCAAAGATCCTCAACGAATCCGCGGCAGTTCTGCT
>JAJHUT010000110.1:52500-65000 GCA_020916435.1 Oxytropis ochrocephala
TCTTACCCAATCCTCAATCAAAGAGCTTAACTTAAGCTAAGCCTCCAAACTAAGGGATGAGTTGAGTGAAACTTATTTCCCGAAAAAAGTACTCATCTTCCTTCAGGTGGTGAAGTGACTGCTGTTGAAGTAGATCGAGTCTATGCTTTTCCTGGTCTAGCCCCATGCTCTCTTTTCAAAGTAGTAAGCGCAGGAGCAGCTGTCGATTCTTCTATCATTCGAATTGTTTCAGTCTTGTAGCGAGGGCCTGTCGATCGAGTCAATGTCTTTCCGGTTGTGTAAGGGCAGTCACTGCAATCAGAAAACAAGAAAATTCCTTGGGGTCAGGAGTTATAAAGTCTAAAGAAAAAGGAAATAGGTCAAGCAAGAGGACTTAGACAATTCCTCAGGCTACCTAGTTATTGGTCTTGAAGAGGAAGGATGAAGTGATTCTTTCATACCATAGTCTACCTTTTCCAACTAAGTGATTGAAATAGCTGTCTTAGGGTCCATCCTCTTTCTAAGAGTTGGGCACTTATGTTTACTAAACGAACAGGCTAGTTGGTTGTCTTAACCATTTAACCAAAGACCAATCTATGTATAGAAAAGAAACCAAGTGAACGAACAAGTTCTCTTAACTAACAAAATTATGTATCGGAAAGGATGTTGGATGACGGAACGATGACTTAATGCTTATTAATGGATTTTGATTTTGAGAAATGACGTTAGTGATAGAACGATTCAGTAGCGAATCTTCAAAGTTTTCCATTTTGGAGAAAGCGGCAGGCCCAGTGAGCTCTCCAATAGTGCACCGAAAGGGGGCCGGAGAGCCGGTAACCTTAGATCGCCTAAGATCGAAAAGCACTCGGTTTACAGCCAAGCAACGACAAAGAAAAAAGAGTCCCATCTCGTTCTTGATTGGTAAACCCAACCGGCCAACAAGTCTCTCTTTTTTGGGGGGGAGCAGAGCACGGTTACAAACAAATATATCATGAATGAGCAGGCGTTAGTTCTCTATGGACATACAACGTCCAGTGATGTCCAATTTATGCTATCGGATACTAGGAAGATGTCTTTTGATAGTCTGTCAAGTACCTCTTCAACTAGGTCAGATGCGGAAAGCGCTCCACCTTACTTTGAGGGGAGACTTAATAGAATCTCTAATGAATCCACTAAGTGGGTTAGGAGAAGCGGGAGGCAATTACCTCCCGAATGGACGATGCCCGACCTTGTTCGGGCTGTTATTTCCGACAGTAGCACGTCAACGAAAATAAAGAAAGAAATTACATAGATAACGATAAGAATCGCAGTGCGCTCTAATCTTGACAGTTTCCATTTTGGAGAAAGCGGCAGGCCCAAAGAGCTCTACAGTAGTGCCTTGCTTGGTCGGTTCGAATCCGGCCAAGTCCTAGGGTAGGGACGCACGTAACAGACGTTCGTATGAACTAGAACCTGGAGTGACAAGTCGGCTCCAGCAAGCACGGAGCCAAAGGTCTTGGTTGAAACTTTGGCACTGTGGACACCAGCTAACGTAGGTGACCCTTCACTAGATTTGCTTGAAGGCTCCCCTTTACCTTTGGTAGGCATTCCCCCTATCTCACCAAATGTCGGGACAGAGGTACTGGTGTCAAGAGGGCTTTGACCAAAGTTGATTATGAATCGCTTTGTTTCGTGCGTGCCGCCATTACGATGGCAGCCAGTCTTCGGGGCTGGATCAGCTATTCTTTCTTGCGGCTTTTCTTGCTTTGGCGGGAGCTGCATGGTCCTTGGATTTGACTGGCCTTCTCTATTTCCACCTATTTGGTGCTCTATATTGGTTTGTCATTTATCTCTCTATATAGAGATTAGGTGGTGGGTATATGAAAGAACGACATTATGGATAAATAAGACATGGCTTTTCCAAAAGATGAAAAGAGCTTTCACGCTAGAAAGACAAGCTATCTTCTTTTTTTTACAAAAAGGTTTCCTGATAACTAACTAGTTTTGGAATTTATATTTTTTGTTATCAACTGATGTATCCAGAAATCGAAAAGGGGAATTTGGTTAATCCCTTACAGGTTATCGCGCAGCTTTCCTGTTTTTTATTTAACTTTACTTTAAGTACTCCTTTAAATTAAACAAGTCAGGGTAAGACGCCTTCTTATTTTGTGTTTTTTTCTCAGCCTTCTAAGTAGTCTTCACCTGCAAGGGAAAGATTGGGAAATCCTTTCTTTACTTCTGTTTTTATTATTTATAATTATTAAATTATTTCCACTAGATTATGCCAATTTAATCATCTTTTTTGGATACTTCCTTGATCAAGGGCTAGCTAAGTGGGGCTTTTCCTGACTAGTCAAGTGGTAAGTAAGGTAGGGCGCTATTCGATGAAGAAAAAAGACTTTAGGAAAGTGGTTCAGGTAGCTCAGCTGGTTAGAGCAAAGGACTGAAAATCCTTATGTCAGTGGTTCGAATCCACTTCTGAGCGGGCTTTGGGTCCAAAGGACAGGTAGCCGAGCCGGATTTTCTTAAATAAATAAATTCAAGTTAATTAAAGAGGAAGCAAAAATAAAATGTGAGCGCTCCTGTCCTGCACTAGACGGCTTTTTGGCGTCGCCCTATCTTGTCTTGCTGGAGGCAGATTTTCTAAAAAAAAGCGGTTGATTACTCGGATTGGTTCTCGCGTCCCTATGCCCAAAAGGATGGGCGAGTTCGGTTCGAGTCTTCATCGATCGGGTGGATCTATATGCTGAGGGGGGTGAGACGAGGTGTAGCGCAGTCTGGTCAGCGCATCTGTTTTGGGTACAGAGGGCCATAGGTTCGAATCCTGCCCCCGCCTTTCAACCTTCTCGAGATCCTGAGTTTTTTGAGAAAAGCCCCTTCTTTACTTTAATAGATAGGCCGAGACGCCCCACCGCTAGAGCTTGCTTTGCTCTTCTCCGGGAAGCCTGAGGAGCGATTGCCCTTGACTTATTATATTAGCGGATGGGAACCCCGGAGGAAATCTCGAACATTATAAAATGAAGTCTTACTTTTTCTACTTTAAATTAATCCCCAAGCCCTAAACCTTCGTGCTGAAACAGCAACTTCTTCTGTATAAGTAAAAATAGCGGTTTACTATTGGGATCTAGAACCAGCATGAGATAGAAAAAGCGGGGACGTCCACCAAGGCATTGAGCAAGGAAGAGAAAAAGAAATGAATCCAGAGTATTCGTAATAGGCACCGAAGACCGAAGCACCGCTGAGAGAGGAACTCCTTAGTAACCTCTTTTAGAACCTCTAAATCCCTCTAGGCAGAGCTCCACTCGTAGCTGACTTAGCTCAATTGCTGCTTCAACCCATAAATCCTTTGGATCAGTCGATAACAGAACTCAAGAAAAAGAAAGCTTCCTTACCAATAAAGAAAGGAATGCTTACTTAGAGTAGCGAAAGGCGGGCACCCTTTTTTCCTTCTTATTGAGATGATGCTATGGATACCCGGTCTTTTTTTTAGTTTAGGACGTCGGCGCCAAAGACACCATTTAGAGATTTGCTTTGTGCGGGGGTCTAACTCAAGAGTATATGGGCGGGTTGACTTCCGTGATCCGCCTTCCATACCACGAGTTCGGTGAGAGACTGCTGCCAACTCCTTCTGCTCTGGAAGTTGATTTGCCTCATTTGCTATGGTTCATGAAGGCCTCTCGGGAAAGCTTTATTAAGAAGAATCTATATGCTCTACACGAATTCCCATCGTCAGCTGCTTTTGATTTCGAATAGGCTGTGGGCCTTTCTTTTCCTTGAGTGAGACTTTCCTTTCCAAGGTGTTGCCCCCCTTTCTTTTTCCCCGTCTACTATCCAAATGCAATGGCTGTATGCTGTTTTACTCAAAGGGCTTTCGTGGTTATGCACCCTGCCCCCTTAGACCATTGAAGTGAAGGAAGGACCTTTTTTTGCGCTTTGTCTTGATTTCTTATAGCTTTCTGTCTGAGCTGTCAAGCTGAAGGGAGTCCGCTATGTATCTAGTCTAGTACACGACCATATCAATTCAATTAGATGTAGGTGCCATTCAACTAAAATCCAATTTCCTATATAAAGAGAAAGTTCGTTTCAATCGAATGCGGAAAACTCATCATAAAGGCGGTGATCACTAATGCTTTTAGTTTGAGTTGGCTTCCGAGGTGTCCGGTGAAGAAGATGATACCGAATCCTCAAGGCATCCCTACTCCGTGTGGCTAGTCACTCTTGGCCAACTCCATCCGGTCGAGCTACCACGCTGATCCCATTCATTGCTTTAAATCGGGGTGAAAGGCTAGTTAAAGGTCTTTTCGATAAATGACGTCGTATCTCCGGTCGAGTGGAACCAAGGCTCCTGGCCGATTTAAATAATAAATAGATATGACCTCTAAGATAAGGTGAGACCTCATGCTTGTAGCTTCTCTTCTTACTACTCACTACTTATTCGATTACCAGCTTTCTCTGACGCCCGTCCCCGGTCCTGACCCGCTCCTTTTATCATGACATTGAGATCTGTCTCCCTTCCTTCTCAATGCGATTCGATCCGGACCTTGATTGACATGCTGCAATTCTTTCTTGAGTCACGCTATTTGGCACATAGGCATTCACTTTTTATCTGCCTATACGAACGAGCCATATCATTTGTTCTCTAGTGGGTGCCTCTTCTTCCTCTCTCTCTCCCACTGCTACCCGATCAGATGCACCTCTTTCTTATGCTTTTACTGGAGATGGAACTGTTGGATCATTCACTGGGGGTCTCAATCCATCGATCTAGTGGTTATGGATTCGCTCGCCCCTGCTCCGGATCTGCTGCTTTCTCTATTGCCCCTACCTCTATGGTCCACGCCACTGAAACTAGGTGTCCCACTTATTGATAGTGCAGTTCCGCTTGGTGGGCTTCCTCCTTTGAAGTTCCGTGTACCGGGGAAAAGAATTCCTTAAAGAAAGCTTATCATTGAGGGGCAGAAGCAAGCACTTAGTTCTGTTTGCTGGGCATGGTTTTCAGTGTACCGTACTTTAGCGCAAGGAGTAGGCAGAGGAAGCAACAAGAGCTAATTTAGCCGCACGTGAAGGAGCTCAGCACTTTACCGAAGAAGCTACGATTGAGCGCGCTAGCGCTAGCCGTAGCTTCTTCCGCTTCTCCCTGCGGCCTCAGGAAATTCCTGGTATAGAAACTTTGGTATTACAGGATTAGGGGAGTTGAGGAGGGATAGGAATATTCTAGTTTGCATCTCCCTTAATAGAGTTTCCAAGGTAAAAAATAGGAATATTCTAGTTCTTGTATTTACCCAATGGTCAAGTTAATTAGGGGAGATTCCATAATATGGGAGTCAGGGAGGAGAAAGAGAAGGACAAAGGACATGAAACTCTTGTGTAATTACTTAAAGAAACTTTTAAAAAAGGGTTTAATCGGATTAGGCGACCCTTATATTCTCATATATCATATATATCTAGGTAAGCTCGCTACTGATCCCGCCTTAACCTGGGCTATCGCGCGCGAAAGAAAGTCCCCGAAAATGCTCGTTCCTTTGTCGTTGGGGCTCAAAATCTGACTTGCTCGTGCTTAGGAACTCAGTAAAGTCACAAAAAAGTCAGCGGGCATTGAGGCAGTCAATACATACAGTACAAGTGGGGACTCTTTTTCGAAACATAAGGCCCCGAAGGAAAATAAGAGTAAGCCCAAAATCCCGAAGAAAGATGGATTTGAATCTTGTCGGAAAGCTAGAAGGGAGTCTTTTCCTGTCTGGGATCTCTGCAGACATCCGGATTGAAAAGGAGTTGGTAGGGTGAGGTGAAAGAGTCTTGGCTGAAGAAAGCAGCGAGATTAAGAATTCTTATTATTCTATCTTTATTTGTCTCCTCGGTTCCTGGGTGAGTAGAAAGGGGTCGATGAAAGGCCATTCTATCTACGAGTCTATCGGAGAGCCAGTCGGTACGTCGTTACGGACGAAGCCCTTTCTTTCTCATTTCAGCCATTGGTGATTGCCCATCTACATCAATCAGAATGAGGCATGACTTCTTTTCCAGCCTGAACTGAACCTCGTACAAGACTTTCTTTCCGCTTCCGGAAAAGAATAGCTCTTTCGGTCAAAGTCGATAAGGATCAAAGTCCGGGTGGGATTGTCCTCTGTTCTCAACTCGGGAAGGAAATAAAGAAGCATGGATTCACCTATTCCAGAAAAAAAGGAATATGCACTTATTTTAGGTTTAGCTTTCGAAAAAGACAAGGCCTTACAACAGCAACAGCTCATTCCCGGAATAAAAAGAAGAGGATTCTCAGCCCGCCTAGAGTATAGCTTCCAGCTCGGCTAAGCCATCCTAAGTAAAGCAGTCTGAAAGAAAGATGCCACTTTCACAATAAAGAATATGCGGTACACAAAGCCTAAGCAGCTCAGCCGACCTCTAAGCCAAAGAGATAGTCTATGGCGCTACCCCTACTGTCAGGGATAGGGTCTTTGTCCTCGAGGGAAGGAAGCGTAAGCCAAGCCAGCTTAACTAATGACTGGTCATTGTTACCGACCAACGACTACGACCGAGCCTTTTTTCTTTTCATCCTCGGTCTAGAGAACTCCGGATAGGGACTTATAATTTGTAATTAGCCCTGTCTTGACTAGCCTAGTAGCTCTGGTTGCTGAACTATTGATGAAGGCTTGTCGTAGATCAGCTTTTATTGACTACCGGAGATGGCTTTATTGCCATTTCTTTCTTCGCCTCCCGCTTAGAGCATGAAAGGGGAGAAGGAAGAAGTCTTACCTGAGTAAGCCTGAGGCCTTAGGGGAGTCACCTTCCGATCCGGATTCAATGATTAAGGAGTTTGAGTGAACACCCGGTGAAATGGATTTAGGAAAGCACGTGCCATCCTTGGTTCTTGCTCCAGTTGTCGGACTAGGAGCAGCTATATCATCCGCAGCAGATCTTATAGAGGAAGAAGCGGGTTAGATAATAGAGACTGATCTAAAGGCGAATCTGCCAAACTTCAAAGAAAGAGCCCACTGCAAATCCTCTATTTAGTTTAGATTACACAGTTGGTCAACAGACTTGAAAATCTGAACCCGAAGCCCCGGATCTTGAATTCTTTGACAAAGAGTCAGCTTCCTTCTTAGTAGATGGACGAGGGCGGCACTGCCATACATAGTCACCCATAGGACTTTATTCACATAGTCTATGATCAGGCAAGTCGAACCTGGCGAAGTCTACTCTCCCTAGAAGCTGATGTTGGTTGTTGGCTAGGTATACCCGGATTCGGTTTACCCATGGAACTAGTGATTCCCTTGCGATCTTGTCTTCCTACTATAGAAAGAAGGATCAGGCTTTCGCGGAAATAGGCGAATGCTATGCCTAAAGTAAAGTCCTCACTGCCACGCCATTCACTTCTTTCTACGCTAAAAGATCACAGGCTTGTTAGCGATGTGGAGTCAGATTCCTACTGACCCCTTGCTTGAACCTAAAGTATACTTAACTGAGCAAGCTAGGCAGAAATCACAGTCGTAAATAGACAAGACTGTCCTACCTTCTAGTCAGACGGAAGAGAAAGTAAATCCCTACCCTAATACAAAGCTTAAAGCCGGGCGTAGGTTCGCTGGAAAGTGAGTCTTCATCGTTTATTAGCATCCCGCCTTTCCTGGAACTTATTCACTCGGAGTGGAATCGAACCACGAAGGATTTTCAGTCCTTTGCTCTAACCAGCTGAGCTCCAGCTCCCCGAAAACAAGGTTCAACTCTTTGTTGAGGCCACTTGTGTAGGAAAGCCCTTGATCGAATGGCGGGGTCTGCTGAAGAGCGACCCACGTCTTCCTCGTCATACAGCACAGAAGTCTGACTTCCACCTCAAATGCAGCTTCTTATTGACAAATTGCAACCGGAGTTTGCCATGACTGATCATAGTTTTCGAAAGAAGATCGAGAAAAGAAGCCAAGACCCTTCTACCGTACCGAATTACGCTTTCACCAGGAGCGTTGCGAAAAACAAAAAGTCAGATTTTTGTCCGGCTTACTCTCTATACTTAACATATCTTGCTTCCCTATCACCATCTCTTCGGAATGGCACTGAATTCGTACTCCCCAGGCTCCGCACTCACGATACCCCCACAATCTAGTATAAATAGTGGCCGTTCACGTCAGGAAGGAAAAGAAGAAAGAGGGAGGACGGATCCCAAGGGTAACTTCAAAAGCAAACATGCTTACCATATGGCTGCTCATCAAGACTCTCAGCAAAGACTCCAATCGAGTGACTTGAAGTGGATTTGCCCAAACTACTCCTAGAGTGAACGACTTCCTCTGGCTTTGTGCCCATGATCGTATAGCCCTTCTCCACACTCGGCACATTAGTCAGGGATCCTGTTGGTGCCAAGGAATCAATGAAAGCACCGACCATGTCCTCATAACCTGCCCTAAAGCTACTAAATTCCTCCCCTCTGATCTGAACAAGCCTAACCGTGGACTTCGTGAGTGGCTCAAGAATGGAATCCAATAAAATCTCACTTCTGCCCATGCTAATCTTCCTTGGGCATTCTATTTCCCCTTGCGTGCTGGACACTCTTGTCCGAAACAAAGAAGCCCTGGACCCAAACAAAAAAAAAGGCTTTGTTGGCAATTATATAAATAAATGAAAGTCTTCAATTTATACTTTTCATTTATTTATAATAAATAAGGCAGGACTTCTTCTTTCTAATCTAGTTACAGCTGATAGGGAAAGCTCTTGTACTCTATAAAGCAAAGCTAGTCTCATAAGACTAGCTAAAAGAATCTATTCCATATGCCAAAGCTTGGAGTGGGAGTTCGGTTCGATCCCTGGAAACTTTCTTTACTTCACAAGAGTCCCCCTCGGATCAGAGAACTGGCTTGACACAGCCAAAGAAAAGAGGATAGTTCGATCCCAGATTGAACCGAAGCCTACTTCCTTTTTCTCGGGATCTTTCTCTTTCTTTCGGGAAAGGGAACAGCACCCTACTATGAATAACAGCAGTTCCTAGCCTGGGCATCATATCATCACTTTTATATAAGCTATTTATTAATTAGTCATAACACCACAATCCAACAGACCTTCCCCACTAGACTGGAGTAGCGAGAAGAGAAGCCTACCTAGGACAGAAAAAGCACAAAGTCAAAGACAGAAGAAAGGGGCCGAGGAAGAACCTGAGATCATGTCGTAGGGATCAGAGATCCTGACTGAGGTTAGTCAATCAGTGGCAGCTCAACCATAATCAGAGGAACGAGCCACTATCGATTAGACAAGAACTGGCCTTTCTTTTTGTTAAATAAATATATATATTATATATATATAAGACAGCCGACGCAAAAGCAACAATACAGGAATCATAGAAGCTCAAGCCCTCAACTCGACCTGAGAAAACAGCAGCGGTTAGGCAAGGAAGGGCTGTCATAGCATCGATGAGTTCGCGCCTTCTATTCGAGTAGAGATCCCCACCCAGGTCTGTCTGTGGGAGAAGAAGGGCTGAAGCAAGGAGTGGAGTTTTCTCCCCATCTCGCCCAACACCAGAAACTATTGATTCTCCAATCCACTGGGCAAAGACATACCCGGCATACTGAGACTAAGATGTTCAGCATATCCGAATTCTTATCTATAGTCACGAATTTCTCGATTCCCGAATCTGAAACTCTCGTCATCGAATCTGTCAGTTAGGGATCGAGTCATTCTTGATCACTAGTTCTCTCTTGATCTCTGATTCTGAGGTCATGTCAAGGTTGTTTTTTCTGAGAGTCTTCGGTTGGCGGGGACCGGCTTCGCGAGACCATTTCGATCCACACTGGAGAAGTCCTCTCTCGGGCTAGGCTCTATTGGGCGGAGGTGATCCTTTCTTTACTAGAGGAGCAGGAAAGGAAGAGGCACCAATTTCGGTGCTTGCTTCCCCTGCACCTAGAGGATCTAACACTGATGGTGACTATAGATCTGGAAGTTACTTAGATGCTGGTTATAAAAGCTACTCAATCTGTTACTTGGGACTAAAAACCTGCTCCTGCCTTTCTTTGCTTCTAATGATAGAAAGGAGGGGAGGGAAGGATGCGCGCCAGACAGAGGGAAAGCCCGTAGCTTCACGGGGCTGTTCTTTACTCAACATACGCAACTAAGTCTACTAAATAGACTCCTGCCTTTTTCCTCTACCAGATTTTTTGTTCCGTTCCGTCAGGTGCTTTAATAGCTCGATCTGGAACCAACCTATGGTACTGTCTATGCCCATCATGCTATTAGGTTAACAACCGGCTATGGAGCTTTTTATGTTCCTGCCCCTGCTCTCTCTGCTGACTCTGCTGCGGGCGTCCCCTCCGAGGGTCTATCTGCTACTTAGTCAACAGGCTCTGGTCGCGGATCAACAAGGTCATCTACTGGAACTGCGCCTAGATATGCGTACACAGGAATGCTGGCACTGGAAAGGAATTGGACTATATGATGGTGGGACATTCCCCTATCCACGCCGGTCCATCCACACTTCTACTGGGTGGGATATTAGGCTATATCGGAACAGGGAAAGATACTGGACGGAGTTGTGCTTATCCCACCTTGGCCAGGAAGAGATGTGAGACGAGGTTCTTCAACCATTACTTTTCTTCAACTTTGAATTCCGTTCTGTCAGGGTCAAGATCAGGTGGTAGCTTATTTGCTGTTGCTGGTGCTACTGGAGGATCTAGGTCTCGCTTACGAACATCAGAATCTTTCGATCCCAAACATCAAAATATAGATCACTAGCATCCGGCTCTTCCTAACGATCACGAAAGACGGAACCCCGATCACTAGCACTAGGATCCCTACTTGAAGTTAATTCTGGATCTTACTCCCGATAACGAAGATCATAATCTCTATTACGAGCATCCGTAACTGCATAGCATCAGAATCTCACTATCGATCTGTAGTTGGCCAGCAGCATAGGCTAGGCACCATAGAACATGCCACAGTGCATGCCATAGCGATGATGACCACCATAGTAGTGGATAGGCATATTAGTGTTAGCCACCTTTTTCAAAATAATTTCCAAGTCTTCCTACTCGTTGACCAATTCCTGTTGCTTCAGCTCCCGTTCCTTCACGAGCATCTACACCCGCTCTGGTTCTTCCTGTTGTTTGCTTCCTGCTTGTATCATTCAACCTGTGTCAACCACTGTTTAAAGTAAAGAAAGGGGTACCACTTTCATAAGCCACTGTCAACCACTTTCATAAGAGCTAAAGGACTATGAACCTTAAGATTGCACGAACAATGGATCGATTAAATAGGAATCGGGGAGGAATCGAACCTACCGGCCGGCTAGCCCGCGTTCCAACCGATCCGCCTCCATCCTCCACTCCGTCCTTCGTTCTCCCTTAGAATCAATAGGAATACTTTCTGTCTTTTCACCGCTCCGTGGGTAGTCCTATGCATAGTCCACTAGAAGTGATTAAGGGTCTGCCCAGTTAGAGTTTTGTTATTTCATCAACTATTATTATATACAAAAGGAACTCTTTTTATCTTCCAGTTCCCGGGTGGCCCACTTTCTTACTTGTCGCAACCGTCTCTCAATTGCTAAATCATCAAGGAAGTTCTCAAGGACGATGTCCTTTTTTTTCTTTTTTTTTGAAAGGCGTTTTCTTTCCCCCGACCGATGACTCGCTTGTTCAGTACTGCTAACTATTATAGGAGGATGCCGTCCCCTCGGGACTACCAGTAGTTTCGGTTGTTGAATCTCGTGCAAGTTAGGTTGTGCTTGTATTGGCTGCAAGCGGAACGTAGGCGCTTTAGGTGGGTGTGTGTTGACCATGCACTCTCGCGTCATGTAATGTCGTATGATAGAGGTGGTGTGGTGATTGACCTCAATGCTAATGGTTATCCCCAAGGTTCAACGAATGAATGAAGCTATGATCGTACCCGGATAGAAATGACGGTCTTCCTCTGATGTCTCCAAGCCGGCCATAATAGAATAGATAGGCAAAGCAGCCAATAGCAGTCTGTTTTAGCCTATCGATAGATAGATAGTAGGTTGCTTCCAAGCTCAAACAATTTGAAACTGAATTGCTACTGTATTCTTGTTATTGATAGACTGGTATTCTCCGCCCCTGTCAAATAAAGTAGAGGGAGATAAGGAAAAAGAGCAAAGGATTGACAAGTCTAATGGGAGAGGAATGGCTGACACGTTGACTGCCTTCGAGAAAAATAGAACCCAAGCGGTCTAAGCCCCGGCCGGGACGGACCCCAACCGAAAGAAAGGCGCTAGACGGACGCAAGCGAGATAAAGAAAGCAGCTGGCTGGCCCTATGTGTAAAACCTTGCCGCGGGAGAGTCTTTCTCCAATGAGAATAAAGCAAGTTTTTGGGCAAGACAAGAAAGGAACTCGCCCTTTGACACCACACCAAGGGATAAGAGCTGATTGCTGGCGATGACTTGGTGAAAGGAATCTATGAGAGAAGGTTCTCAAACCGGGTTCCGTTTTTCAGCAGCATCGCACTGCCGCATAAACAATGGATCCGCTGGGCTGGATGAGCTTCTCTGGAAAGGAATAAGGAATAGTGAAAAGCCATGTCACTTGGAACGGAACTGGTTGCTTATTGACTTTTTTTAGTCAGACC
>JAJHUT010000110.1:70000-192500 GCA_020916435.1 Oxytropis ochrocephala
GTTTCTGCAGCATTGCTTCTATGATTTTAGGAGCACTGGCCGCCATGGCCCAAACGAAAGTCAAAAGACCTCTAGCTCATAGTTCAATTGGACATGTAGGTTATATTCGTACTGGTTTCTCATGTGGAACCATAGAAGGAATTCAATCACTACTAATTGGTATCTTTATTTATGCATTAATGACGATAGATGCATTCGCCATAGTTTTAGCATTACGGCAAACCCGTGTCAAATATATAGCAGATTTGGGCGCTCTAGCCAAAACGAATCCTATTTCGGCTATAACCTTCTCCATTACTATGTTCTCATACGTAGGAATACCCCCGTTAGCCGGCTTTTGTAGCAAATTCTATTTGTTCTTCGCCGCTTTGGGTTGTGGGGCTTACTTCCTAGCCCCAGTGGGAGTAGTGACTAGCGTTATAGGTTGTTGGGCGGCCGGAAGGTTGCCACGAGTCAGTTTGGGGTGGGGGACCGAAGGCAGTTCTCCGTGCACCGGACACGTAGCTTACCGAATCAGTTGCGACACCGATGGGAATGCATGCTACGAAAGATAGGGTCGAGTCTGAAACATCAACCGTCTACTCAATATCCTTGTACGAGTCCACAATCACTACACGAGATGAACCTTGGTTTGGTGAATTGAAGTTGGCCTTAGGTGTAAAAAAAAAGGACTCCCAGTTACTGCGCGCGATCGTATACTGAGGTGCTCCCCGCCGGTTGTTGGAACGACGCGAGCCGGGCCTCCATTCAGAAAGATGAAGGGTCCAAACAAAAGTCAAAATAGGGGGTTACAAATTCCCCATCTCATTGGGGGCGGAAAACGAATCGACATCTCGATGTGATACAGCCTTTTATATTTTTGTTGGGAAAGAACGGCGAAGTCCATCCGAACCGTCCAATGAAGAATAAGAGGAGAGCAAAGCGCCAATGGCGCGCGAAGCGCATGCGAAAGGGGCACGGAGAAAAAAAAGAAGTGTGGAGGATAAGCAGCCGAGCTCATTCCCTTCGCTTCCTGGGCCCCAAGCAGTGCAGTCTTTCCTGGCCAAATCCTTGATTTGGGGCTTCTTGCTACGCTACTTAACTATAGAAATCCATTTTTTTTTAGTCATATATTAATAGAAAGATAGATCCATCCATCTATCCTATCCGATTTAGATTTTGATATCTAAAAAAGAATCGATTTCATTCAACGTTTGATTCAAAGAACTGCGCTTAGCCCCCCGCTCATGAAACGGCTCTGCTGCAATGGATGGCAGAGGGTCCGTAGTACCCAAAGCACTGGAATGGTCCAGTAGCCGGGAAGGGGCCTAGAAGTGCCAACTACTACACCACACTACACTCGGCTCTACACATTTACAGAGCTAACCCCTGTCCAGTCCCTGGCAGAGTGAAGGGGGCTTGGCTTCCATCCTTTTTCCCTATCCCCAGGCTAACGGGTACTTATTCAGGGGGGGGGAGGAGCCCCGAGAAGCACTGTTGAGAGGAAGATCCTGGGCCCCTCCTCATTCTCTACAGGGTTCCCTTTCTTCAACATAGGTGACAACGAGCGGGGCAGAGATGGAAGAGATCGAACACGAGAATAAGAAGCAAGCTCGCCTTCCTGATCATTTTGATAGAGAGGGATGGAGGACAAAACAGACTCGCATTTCCCAGTCGAAAAGATGGGTTCCTTTTTCGTCTTGCATTTTTCATCGAACAAATACGGAAAAAGAATCATATTGAAAACGTTCCTAACCCACCAACCCTTTCCTTCGTAGAGCCGTGTATTGTAATCCGAACCTGCCCGGAGCGAGTCTCCCATAGAGGCAAGTGAAGTTGGTGAGCCGTATGATGGGCAACTATCTCCTGCGGTTCGGAGAGGACTCAGCTGTTAGTTAGTACCCCCTTTCGGGGTGGACCTTTCACTCTATTTTATTATATACGCTTAGCGAAAAGAATGTTTTTTGATACACCTAGGACATGGATTTTATATGAACCAATGGATCGTGACAAGTCGTTACTACTAGCAATGACTTCGTCTTTCATTACTTCATCCTTTCCATATCCCTCTCCCTTGTTCTCAGTTACTCATCAAATGGCACTCAGTTCATATCTTTAAGTTCGATCATTGACAAGGTTCAAAGAAAGGGTGGGCCATTGATAAAGAATCGATTCCAAAGCACAATGCTAGCAAGGGCCTCCGCTTTTCTTTTCATAAAAGACAGTTCCATTCCATTCGATTAGTTAGCTCGTAGTCAGTCTTTCCTCTTGTTGGGGGGAGCAGTTCAAAAATGAACCAAAGCAAATGAAATTCTTTAATATTATTATGAATGCCATCAAAGCATGTCATAGAAGATTTCAGTCTTATTTGTTCAACTTGAAGAAATTTTATTCAACTAGTAGTAAAAAGTCTGCTGTTATGGAGAGTGTCTTTTTAGGTCAAGCTTAAGATCTTATATATGCTATATATACTCTTTTTGTTCTATCTATTATTAATAAATTAATAAATACCTTCTCATGGCTATGAAATTATATTATTACTGGGTGGGGTACCGCAAACAAACTTGAAATCGGGTGGAAAGCCGTAAGTCTTACCCCCTTGGGAATCCTGCCCCAAGGCAAGGAACCAAATTCCCTTCTTTTTTTACTCGTTCTAATTTTTTATGGAATTTTTTGGTATTTGATCATCCCCCCGGGTTTGAATGATGGGTCCACTCTACTTTTACTTGTAAAAACCATTTTAGGTGGTCTTTCGTTAAATACGTTAAGCTCCCTTTTCCTCTTTTTAAGTGTCATAGCTAACAATTGGGGGCGAGCCCCAATGGACTTTACCTTAGGTAGAGGTAGGGCTGGTGTATGTGTATGCCTTACAACACCCCTCGACCCACCCGCTCCTATCAACATCCCCAGCCCTCTTGAACTTATCTTGTTTATGCTGCTCACTATCAGTTTGGTCTTACTGCTGGTTCATTTAGTTATTCAAAAGGGAGGAGGAAAACGAGATAATGATAATGGAGGAGGAGGAGGGTACGGGCGGGGGACATCAAATGGATTAGAGTTTGAACAGAACTGGAAGAGGTTCGATTCCTCTTTGATGTTGTTAAGCCAAGAGCGCAAAGCGCATGCGCGAAATGAGAGCTAGAGGAATGGGAAGGGTAGCTGCTAAGACTAGAGGATACTGCCAAGGAATCTCTCCTCAAATATAAAAATAGAATTTATAAAGGAAATCTTCTTTCTTATTAGCAGGCGCATCAACCGAGACAGAGTCTTCAGAAGGCTTCCTCGCAGCTTCGTATTGATAGGGGCTATTTTGCATAATAAGAAATCCTCAGTAGAAAGCCCCTACTAGAGAGCCTCAGAACTTGAGATCCCGGAAATGGAATGGGGCATTCAAAGAAGTTTCAAGAGCTCTTTTCGTTAGAGAAACTTGGTCATTGAATGAATTAAATTCCCACGATCAGCTTGACCCTTGCTTGATGGTAAGGAAGAGGACCGACAACGGAAAAGAAGGAAGAAAAGGGAGCAGAATGCCACTCGACAAGAGGGAAAGTCCTCTGAAAGCCCTTGTTCCAGCTTAGAGGGAAAAGCACCGCACTATAAGAAAAAGAAAGGAAATGAGCCCATCACCTATCTGAAGCTGAAGGAATGAAAGCATTAGAGTCTTGATCCCCTGCTTAACCTGAAACCTCTCAAGCCAGGGAAAGATTTCAAGTTCAGACTATGATGACTGGCATCCTCACTTACGCAACGAAATGGAGTTGATGGAGTAGCCAGTGCCCTTGAGTTATTCTCTTCGGTATCGCCTTGAAAAACAGAATAGAAGAAAGGTTAACAGAAAGTCTCACAAAGAAGAAGAGAAGATGAAGTCTAACAGCAGGTCTTGGGGATAACAGTAGATTGATGAGTGATCCCCTCTGAGGGAAGGTAGGACATTCTGAACCTTAACCTCTATTGGATGAAGCAACCATATAACTGACGATATTGATTTTGTAGCGAGATCAGTTACACTAGCCCGGGCATCATCGCTGTCTTAGCGCGAACAGTCTGTAGCCAAAACAGAGTAGAGATTCAAATGGAGGGATGTGAAGAGAAATGACACCAGACCGACCGGAAAGGGAAGAAGTAGCTACCATTTCACTTTTCCTTTACATGCTTTCCCCTGTCACTCTGATGTCACTGTCAACAAGAAAGAGATATATATAGACAGGGGGAAGTGAGGGTGAGGGAGGAGAAGAAAGGGTGTCAGGGACGAAAGAAAAAGTACCCAATAGAGACAATAGATCACGTAGTCCCCGGAGTAAAATACCGAACCTTAATCTAACTCTTCTTCATTTCATCCTTTGCCCTGACTAAATCATCCCACTAGGAAAGAACACCTTCCGCCAGATAAGAACGTACCTTCTTAGCTCTTCTATAGGAAGGGCTTTGATAGTCGTTTTTAGCAGTTCGAAGATCCAAGCTGGGAATGATTGAATTTACCTTTTTTCTTAAACTGAAAGGCATGAATGTGGAGCGAAAGAACTCTCTTTAGAGAGGCTCTGCAACCTCTTCTCCGATCGTAGAATAATTTATTTTAGGTAATAAGATCGAAAAGAAAGCAAAGCATTCCAAAGGAAACGAGAGTACCAATACCGACAGCAGCTCCCGCTGACTACCTTCGCTATGATCATATCCGAAAGGCAGGACCAATAGGAAATTGAATTCTTCTGGGAGTCAAGTAAGGGCATGGCTTAAAGAAGCGAGTGAGTCTTGGAAAGGTATTATCGAAGTCACTTCCAGATAAAAATTCTTTTCTTTTGGGGTTCCCGGCTTATTTATTCTAAGCTAGCGAAAATCCGTTCTTTCAAAGACTAGAAATATAAAAAAAGAATCAAAAGGGCTAGAATTAGCTAACGAATGCTCCTCTCCTAGGGGAGAATGCTTTCATAAACTCTGATAGCTCTTGCCGACTCAGAACGAATAGTTAGCGGTGAAGAAGAATAAAAGTAGTTGTTGCTTCTTGGCAGTTAGCTCTCCAGGTAGGTCACCGAGGGCGAGGGGAGACAAGTCACTAACTACAGTGCCAAAGAAAGCAATTGCATGTGTCAAGCATAGTGGCATGCTCTGTAGCCGGGGAATTGGGGATTCTTTCTAGGTACCAAAGGCCCTTTCAAATGGGCTGCTTCCTTGTTCTATCAAACAAGCTTGTAAACTCCTGAGCTGAGCCCATCGCAACTCTTGTTTTGCTGCTTAAAGAGAGGTTTATTTACCTCCCGACGCTGGGGAAGGCTCGTCGAGACCTCCATGCCATCTTTGGCTCTTCTCTTTTCAGCTTTGACATGACATTAGATAGCTTGCCGCGGAACGTCTTTCTTCTAGATTACCTTTTGGGGTATCCGGCTCATCCGTAGGGCTGCTAGAAGGCATTGGTTCCGATTCCGTATGGCTACTGAGAATGACCCTAAGACATCGGTCTAACACTCTTGCCATGTCATAAGCAGGATTCGACCGAAGGGTGAGGATATGACCGGGTTTCAGACTAGAAAAGCTAGGAAAGCTGCCCTTACACGGAAAGGAAGACAAGAACCGGATTTCTTACCTCTTAGTATCAGGACTTAGAATTTGCTTCTTTGACACCAAAGAAAGAAAAGCTCAAAGCACTCTTGGCAAGGTTAGAAAAATGCCCGATACATAAATGTCGTTCTATAGGGAAAAGTGCCTTGCTTAAGCCACAGGGCTCGATCGGGCTCAAATACCAGATATCAAGATCCAAGGCATACCGGACTCCCGAAGGGAAGGCCAAAGAATGCCCTCTTTGGCTCTTTGATAGAAGGAGCTATTAGGGGAATATCCCCTCTTTTAGTCCACTCTTTGAGACCGTGGGGCATGAACACGAAGAGGAGACTTTTCTTTCCTATCATTAGCGCAGTGAAAGGAAAATATGGTACTTCTATAGCTTTCACGTGGCGAGAGGGAGAAAGAAATAGCAAGTACCACTCTGTCTCTTTGAACGAATCCGAAGTTCGAAGGGGAGATTGATTTGAACCTAAATCCTTTTTTCTTTTCGCCCATGTGTCTATGAAGAGGAGCTTTTAAGCTAAGCAACTTCTTTCGCCTTTAGCTTGACAGTAGGAATGTGATCTTTGCCTTTAAGCTTTGAGCAAGACACCTTGGCAGTCTAATCTATAGAACCGGATAGGCAAATTAGTGAGTGTGGTTCAATAGCATTTTATCTTGTTTCATCAGTTGCCATTGGTCCTGTCGTATAAAAGGCATGGCCTTGTGTAAAGGAAGAAAACGGCGCTATCGAATCCGTTAATCCGCATTAGCGCAAATCCGTCGGGGTTGAAGGAGTAAGCGCAGCTATTCAATCCGCATCTGGCTTGACTGCTGGAAAAGCTTGACCCTCTTCTTTTCTTGTTCACTCCACCATCTGTGGAAAGCTTTTAACAAGGATCATTTGGGCAAGATTAGGTCTCCTTTTCCTGCTCAAACGTTCGAGTTAGCCGCTTTCCGACACCTGGTCGAGTTTGTGAACTCTAGAGGTGAACAATGGAATCAGGGCACTCTTTGGCCTGAAAGGACAAGGTTTGCCTTTGATCCCAATAAGAAGCTTTTCTCCGGCATTTACCTTGATTATTTTGAAGGTCATGTCGGTCCGTAGGGTGGGGAAGGCAACTGGTAATACGCTAATATAGTACATAAAGCCTGAAAGACCCTATACTTGTACAGGGCTAGAGACTAGAGGCTCCCCAGGTAATCAATCTATGTTAAACCTCCGGAGAAGAACTAAGACTGGCATTGGCTGAAATGGAGCTTGCCCCAGGTACGAAATGCCTGCAAGGGAAGGACATCGGTCTGTCCCCGACTCCTCTGAGACTTAGACGGATAGACTCGTTAGACACGCTATTAATGGTATAAAAGGTGGGCCCCTAGACTGTTAGCTCGCCTGCGCCCAGTACTCTTTCACTTTATGGCTAGCCTTAGAAGGAGCTTTTGAGCTAAAATCCTTATTTGACTAAGCTTGATCACTGGCTTGAAAAAGATTCTTTTATTTCTTCTTCCTGCGGGAGATAAAAGAGCTTTTCCAATTTGAACACTTGAAATAGTGCTTACTCCGCCCCTTACTGATGGATTGACTTTGCCCACTGAAAGGGATTCAAAGTCAAAGGCTGGAAAACAGGAATTTGATGATATGCCAAAATAGCACAGGAGGAAATATTTTAGTGAAAGCGAAGCACTAACCTATGCGTCTACATCTCTTTGAAAGACTCGGCTGTAAGACTGCTTGAAGGGCTTGAAAAAAAGTCCAATTCAACAGGCGTGTAACTGGTTGAGCAAAGGACTGCAACTCAATCGATGGCTGGAATGATCATATGAGAGTCTTACCCTTACTGGCACTACTCCTCCCAAAAGGGGACTAGGCGGGCTATAAGGTACATAACTAGAAGATAGAGGCAGGAAACTGAACTTCCTTAATACCGGCTTCGCTAAAAGCACCTCACGGTCCTATGCCTCCTTTCTTAACTGGACGAATAGGAGAGTCAGAAGGGCTTGGCTGATGGACTAGTTAGAGTTTTTGGACGAAAGAGTGAAAATCAATCGAATCAAAGACTTGTTGCCTAGGAGTTTCAAGCTTAGCTCGTCTTTCCTGCTATGATTCCAAACAAACATAGTAACTATTTAAGCTCTTTCATTCCGTTAAATATTATCTGCCGTTGCAGGTCCTTTCTTTATTCATGCTAAATCTGAACCGATTTTCAAGTCTTCTTAGTCTGCATCCATTCCTTCATCCCTTGAGTACGAAGGGATAGCTATTCAAAGCAAAGAGAAAGTGGTGAGAAGATCGGGATTTTATGCTTTCTTAGCCTAGTCTGTTAACGGAGGAGAAAGGTCAATCTCGCCCTTCGGGCAACACCAAGGCAAGATCGATTCAAGTCAAGTACAAGCCAAAGCCCAATTATCAGCCTTAGATAAGAAGACCTAAACGCGTGTATAGTGCTGCACGACTGGTAAGATAAAGGAGAGCCTTCCAAGTGTGCATCAGACTAGTAAATAGATTAACTACCAGCTAAGCTAATAGGATGGTGGCATAGCAAGGAAGTCCCCCTCAGAGAGGTGGGCCGGGTATGAGCGAGTCGAGACCATGGATACGACCTTCTCAGTAGATCGCCAAGGTGAGACTCTTGAATCAAAGGTAGACAGCCTAAGAGGCTTCATTCCAAGGGGCAAACAGTAGTTTATTCAAGAAGATCTGGGCCTAATAGAGCGCAGAAGACTTTCCCGAAAGAAAGATTGTTTTCTATTAGTAAGAGAATCTCAGAAGCTAAGCTTTGAAAAGGCACTGCTCTAACCGGCGTATGTGCCTAGATTAGGACTAGCTGCCGGCCACTTGACTCTTTCCTATATGGATGGGAAGCATAAAGGAATTCTTCTATGACTCTAGGCTCAAGGCCATGGATCACTCTTATTATAGAGAAATCCGGTAATTGAACGAACTCCTCGTACTAAAACCTGTCCTCCACTATCTCTATTTTGAGAAAATCCCTGGAGTAACAGAGCCGGCTACAAGACGCGGATCCTAAAATGAGACGAAGCTTCCGTGGACATCAGCATCGTTGGGTGTACTATACTATACCATTAAGGATAGTGCCCCTTTACCTTTGGTGGGCATTAGCCCTATCTAACCTTAAGTGGGAAAGAGATGAAGAGGGCATAGCATGAAGTCGATATGAATCGCTTTGCTACATTATTCCCTTCTCTAATTCGTGTATCGCCATTGCAGGTCTTCGAAGACCTGCAATCGTGTGAACGATGAACCGAGGATTTCTTTCGTTGGGCTTACGATAGCTGTCTAATGCGTCTTATTATCTTCATTAGGGTTATTCACCAAGGGTTACCCTATGGATTGTAGTGTATAAATACAGTATTTATACAACTTTGGCCAGAGAAAAGATATGCTTTCAGAACACCTTCTCCCTATTATAAGTAAGGCAAGGAGAAAATTGCACTAAGGAAATAAACTGCCTTTAGGCCTCCTTTTGTCTGAGGATAAGAACTCCCTGAAATGGTTCAGATGTCTGAATACTCTACTTTGTCAACAGTCAGCTCGGATGGTACTGGGTTTTCATTTCTTATGCAGTCAGGAGTGGGGCGTGCTAGCAGGAAGTCCGGTAATGCTAAAATCAAACCTTGCTTCTTTCTTTCATGTAGTTCCGTCAGTAAGGCTAGCCCTTAACTCCCAGACCTGAGAGCTAACCCGCTTCCTCACTCACTGGCACTGAAATTAGATCCCTTTCTTATCTTACAGTAGCTACAAGACAAAAAACTAACTCAAGAACGCCTTTTGAAATGGTAGAGCTACCATAAAGCATCTACAAAGCTAACCATCTAATCTAAGCAGTAGTATCTCAACTCAAGGAATAGCTTTCCCGGGAAGAGCACCTTACTGTTGACACGTGAGGGAAAATATGAGTATGAGGTGGCAGGATTTACCACTATAGTCCTATGGTAGTGATGGTTGGTCCCACTACTCCTTCGAGTGCCTTTTGCGCTTAGCGTCGGAAAGAGGTGCTTCTTTTCTCTTTCCTGTCTACTTATTCTAGGTAAGCAGTATGTAACGTGGTTCCGGGCACTCTTCTTATCGTTCCTGGGCTTGCCCAATAGGATAGGATGCTGGACCCTTCGAGGAGAGAGAACCCATGTCTGTCAGCCTTGATGAGAATGAAAGTATGTCGGAATACAGCCCATGGGAATCGACAATGAGCTACTTGTCCTACTATTCCAGCGCAGTTTGACCGGACCCGCACTTACTTCCTCTTAGATATAGATCTTTCCGCCGTTTTTCCTCCAGCACCGGTTAGTGATTCAATGATAGCATTTTACTGTAAGACTGGCTACGAGAGCAATCAGAGTGGGTAGGAAAAGAGAAGCGTGGCCTCTTCGACTGCTATATCATCATTGCTAGCCGAGGCACCGGACTATCGGCCATTCAAGAAATGCCCTTCATTTGTTTAATAAGGAGTTAAGAAGAGTACACACGATACGAGTTAGACTTTTGTCACCTTTCCCTTTTGAGCCCAAATATGCTCGAGCGCATCGCATCCATCCTAACTTCATCGAGATATTCTAATCCTGCAAACATGGCCTTATCATATGATAAGTTACCCGTGCGGATAATCTCCATTGGGAGCATAGCATCGTGTCCAAAAGTCGGCGCGAAAGGAGTGGTTACAGCTTGATTTCCTCTTTTAGAATGCTGACCATTGCCAGATATAGAGAAGAGAACCTATCTTTCAAGTCATTTAATTAGAGAAATGCTGTTTTGAATTATCATAGGTGATGTTCGAAACCGCTGATCTTTCAATCTTGTCTGAGTAGTGGCTTAGTCCTGTAACCTCTGTGTTCCCGGAGTTCGAACCCTAGAGATGCATCGAATGCCTTTGTTTTCCTGAGAAGGAAGCTGTTTTCGCCTTATTCGCATAGGTTGTTGGCTAGGCTGATAGAATAATGGGGCATTACTGGTCTTAGCACTTTCCTGTTGATGTAAGGAAGTGACGTCAATCAGTCCCGCCATTCCAGATTCAAGCAAAAAGACCTCTCTAGTCTCCGAGATTTAGATATTCCTTCTTCGCAAGTCTCACTAGTTCATTCTTTAGTGAGACTCCAGGAAGTCAGCCATCCCCTCTAACTCCAAAAGTTATAAAGGAGGACGGTGTAACTCCCGAGGCTTCAACCTCTCGAGAGCATACCTCTTTAGTTTCCCAAGGAGGTAGGGATTCAATGGACAACCATCACCTAAAATATATTCCACTGAAAGGCGAGACTTGCCAAAAAGGACCCTAAACCGTTTCCATTTTATCGATTTAGGGCTCTTAGCGACAGATCGAGTCTTATACCCAGCACCGCCAATACACATGAGAGTCAAAAATCGTGAGATTTTTTACTTTTCATGTATAGCCAATAGGCCGTAGGGGTGGTGGAAGCCACATAAAGCTTTCATGGACACAGGAGAGAGGTTAACCCTCATATCCTTGACCAGAAATTCTTTGGCAAACTCTACAGCACCAGTTGAGGATATCAAAGACTTGTGTGTGGATATCTTAACACCAAGCCGTTGTAAGCCTAGCCGGTACTGTTCCGCCACAAGTGGATCGGTGATGAGAACATCATCACCTAATATAGCATACCTGTCGAACAGGATCCCCGGTCTAACCTGTTCCGCAGCCCACCACACCAAAACATGATGGGTGAACGCGAACAAAGGCCAATAACCATAATAGCCTAACGGTTGACCGGTCACAAAGGAGACTTGAGACAGAGCCCTCTTAACGAAGGGTACCTCAAATAGATTCGTCCCTAATGTTGTATTCACAACACTTGAAGCAAATGACCTGTCAAACAATAGCGAAAGCGTTTCAAACATAAACACAAGAGGCCACCTATCGGTAGCACCCTTTTCGTCAATGAGTGTGTCGGCAAGGCTTTCCAGGTTGGTTCAAACCGTAACCCTTGTTCAAGGAAGGGGTATACGTTTTATCCAGGGAGCATAGCGACTGATAAGTCGATGAAAGTTATCCTTAATCGAACCAACCAGCCCCACCACCTCGTCAATATTCTCGGGTGGGGATATTCTTTCTACTAGAAAACGTTGATTTATCAACCTTCTTTCTTTGCCAAAGTAATGATCTTTGACAGAGAGAATCTTTTTTAATAAAACTTCACCAGCATGTCCGCTTTCTCATCCTTCTTCAGAATCATACGCCTATGATAAGACGGAATGATCCGAGGGTAACCGGACCGAGTGAGAGAAACTGGTACCGCATTGTCAGGATGAACGAATTCATCACCACCATAGGCCATCATCAAGGATGAAGCTGCTTGCTTTAAATAAAAAGCGCAGAACAACCACCCTTATTTCCGACCAAGGTGAACAAACAATGCGAATAACAACAAGATGGATCCCCACACAGAGTTCCTTGTTCAGACCATCAAAGATCACTAAAGCACCTTTTGGTATGTCTTGCCCCCTAAAGATCAGATCCACCAGACGAGAAACTCAATTCCGCACTGCTGCTGAGTCGTCGGACTTATCCACCAAGGGATTCGTGGAATTTCTATGGATTGCGTTGGGGGAAATCTACCAAAGCTAGGCAGATAGATAGACTCCTTTCCCGCTGGCTGCTAAGGGAGAGTAAGAAAATCAAATGATTGTTTTTTAATCAGCGCCTCCTTGGGTATGCAGGTACTACGAGTCCTCTCACTACCAACCAGCAGACATCATCTGGCTGGTCTTGCCGGTATCAACAACAAGAAAAAAACAACCAAATGGAAACAGCAATTAACTATGGCTCTTGGCCCAGACAACGTCCTAGGCGTCGGGGAGATCGGAGCAACAAGGAACGCCTAGACGACGTTTTTCTTCCTGGGCTGCAGTAAGCAGATCGAGAGGTCGTTCCGCCCCTTGTCCCCGAATATGGGTAATATGTTCTCAAAAATTCATGCTTCAATCTGACCTAGCTGGCGAGCGATCCCAGTTCGCGGCAGAGAACAAGACAGCAAGCGAGCGTACCTTTGTTCGCTTCTTCTCCACCAAGCACGGAAGTTTAAGGATAACTGTAGGTCGGTGGCTACCTAAGGAAACTCCGATTCGATCCGCCCCCCAGCTGGGAGGCATCTACCTCATCCCGATCACAAGGAGAGGTTCACCATGATGGGGGTACTTTTTTTTTTTCCCTTCCGGAAAGAATGAAATGCATAGGGGACCATCCTTTTGTTGTGTTGCGGCATGCTCCTCATATTTACGGATTCGCAGGGGGCCTCAGGCCCTACTTAGTTGACTGACAATGACAAAGGCTTGCGAAACTAAGTAGGGCCTTTTGAATTGAATCTTAAGTAGTCTATCAGTGGTGCAAAGCGGCTTTGTGCCCCTTTTCAGTAGGGGAGCGAAAGGTTAGACCTTAGAAAGTCAGCGAACAGCGGTTCTTCTATGTAGGTATGGCCTTCCCCCTTGACTCTCCTAACGTCGAGCTAAGTGACTTCGTAACCTTTGCGTAGCGTAGTAGAATGAAGGCTACGCACTGACGCTCTCTTATCTATTAGCCTAAGCGTCTTCGCTAACTCGCTCGCCTACTATACAATACCCTACTATACAATACTTTAGTAGGGTAGGCTAACCCATAGGTCCTTAGTAGCGTTGACAAAGAAGAACAGCCGGTTAAAAGACAGTGAATCTTTAGAAAGATATCTTTCTAAAAGATTCTATAATAAATAATGAATAAGATATTTTATATAGGCCAGCTTGACAAGCTACCCTTCCTCTTGATCTTAGGTGCGAAGAGAAAGATCTCTTTTTTATGACTTCCACTTATCTATCGATCCCGGCCCGGAAAAGTGACCGACCAGGGCCCTATTTTAGAATGAAAGAAAGGCTTTATGAGCCCTAGCCCTGTAAGCCCACACCTGTGTAGAGTAGATCGTTCAACACCTGCGGCACAAACCCATTTTTGACCTATTGGTCCTAGTATCATAGGCGACCGAACGGCCGCCCCCTAATTACTAGACCAACCTGCTGTAATAATTCCATAAACACCTAACGAAGATATGGCAAACAAATAAAGTAGCCCTATGTTCGAATCTGACAATACCATACCATAATCAAAAGGTACAACGGCCCGAGCGACCAGACTTAACATAAATGTAGCCACTGGAGCCATTCTAAAAAGGGAGAAATTAGCACTACTTGGTGAAATAGGTTCTTTTAGAATCAATTTCAAACCATCTGCTAGAGGTTGTAACAATCCGAACGATCCCACTACATCAGGACCCTTTCGACGTTGCACAAAAGCCATTACTTTACGTTCAGCTAGCACTAAAAAGGCTACTCCTAGTAGAAGTGGTAGAATTATTCCAAGTATTTCAGCTGGAACAGCTATGTACGTTTTCGATTTTCTATTCACTCATGATCTGGCCTGGTCGACCCAATCATGATATTGAAGGATGGGACCTTTTCTCGAAAAACCCGACATACGGGCATTCTTTTCGATCTTGAAATGCTAATCCATATGCTTAGCCGCTGCAACTCCACTCGTAAAAAAAAAATATAAGTCGTACTCACTAAGAATGCCATTCCGCGCGGGGAGATTTTGACTCCAGAAGACCTGGTCAAACTGAACTACTTCACGCTACCCAATCCGAACGCCTATATTTCCCCCTACATCGAGACTCTAGGAATTCCATACTCGTTAAGTAACAGATTCCCAAAATTACAAGAAACCATCTTACCATCTCCAGGCTTCAGAAGAGTTATAAGAATGCCTGAATCTAATTCAGCTAAAAAGGCTGTTTCTAAATCTCTAATTCGAAGATTTCGTGATTTTTCAGTTCGGGAATAACCATCTGATGAGAGAATCGCGCGAAGGTAGCGCCCGGAAACTTAGACAGAAAATTTCTGTCCATCTCATCTAAAAAGAAGTTAAATAAAATGGAATGAAGAAATCGGACGGGCGGTATTCCTCCCTTTAAGGCCAGGTTTTTCCCAGCGTTGTCCAGTACCGGCGAATGCAGAAACCTCTCGATTAGATTCAGAATAAATTGATCTTCGATAAGAGGCTTTATTTTGTCCATAAGCCGCCTTCTACAAAGAATAGAACTATATCTAGATAAATCTATAACAAATAGGCCTCTCAGATTGGACCAACTTTTTATCTCAGCCACAAAAAGCTTATCGGTCTGGCCGGGGAATGACTGCTCAAGAAAGATATTAGGAGTTAATACGTACTTCTGAAGTATATTGGCGAGTGAGATCAGAATTAGCTCATCTTCCAGTTTGAGAGTCAGATATAATTGCCAATAATCGTTGTCGAGACTCTCGAACCTATAAAAAGTAAGTTGGTCCATCTTAAAAGGATAGCGCTCTAGCTCTTTTCTGACCCAAAAAAAAGAAAGTTGATACTTGCCTTTAAGAATTTCCCCTTCCAGTCTAACGAGATTTACCCTTTTGTATATATATAGATATTTACATACAATTTCCCTCATTTCGAGGATAAGATACTGGCGTAAAGGAAAAGTCGACATGGTGTCCTACACTACAAATGTAAGAGAAATTCAAATGTTATATATAAGTGACCGAGATATCTTTTTTTTCATTGTTCCCAGGGATTTTTTGGTCCGTCTTGCTTCTGCTTTCTGGAAACTAGGGTGAAATCAAGACATGGCGGGGGCAGGATTCGAACCTGCAATCTTCAGATCATGAGCCTGACGAGTTAAACCAACTACTCTACCCCGCTTCTTCCCCTTCTCTTTCTTTTCTTTCACTATTACCACCTAGGTCCCCGGCTTTGGTTGCTTGGCCGGGATAGAACCAGCGCTTAGTAAGCGGCGGTCTAACGACCCCCTAACCTAGGTTGGAGCTATGAAGCTTACCTTATTTATTCCATTTCCGCTGAGCCCTTTTCCGGGGAGCAGGACAGAGAGCCTAAGGGACAGAGAAGAAAAGACTACATCGACAGGCTTCATTGGGAAGGCTTCTTTTCCTCAACTCAACATTCTTCTCTGGGTCAAGCCAGCTAGGCCCTCTTCTGTCTATCTACGTAATAGAGTGCCATCCCGCTTCTGCCAGAATCGAAGCCAATACGTGGACGCTTAAATGATTTGGTTCACGTCTTTCAATGCCTTAAGTTCTTACCCAAGTGACTGAATTCCAGAGTTCATTCCTAAACCGGAAGGAAAGATCGTCCCAAACTAAGAGTCTACCAAACAAGGAAAGATCTTCCCAGCCTTCCACCAAAGCCACAACACTTCCTGTATCACCATCTCCGCTCACAGAGGGATAAGCGGACTAGCCGGCTGAAAGGCAAAGAGAAGAACTGCCTACTCAATTACAACTAACTAACCGCCTGAGCGAATTGCCGATCTCTTTCCCAAGGGATGATCTTCCTTTCATTCAGAAAGGCCTCCATCTTGCATTTTCACGCGCTCAATCGGAATTGGTTAGGTAGATGTAAGGAAAGAGCAGTGCTTTATTAATAGTCGTGGGGGTCTGTAGGCCCCATTGTCTTGTTGTTGTGTAGCTACTATTTTCGAGTGTTGGAGCTCGGGATTTCCTTAAGCGAGTTCAAAGAAGTGACGTGAAGGTAACCGACGGTAAGGAGCTGACGAGAGAAACTGGTCTCCACGTCTTTTGGTAGTGGAGGACAGAAGGCGGACTTAATTGAGTTGTGGTCTTGTTTGTTGGGGGGCTCTAGTAAGGTATGGGGCTTTCAAAGGGGGGAAATTAACCCAGTCTAAGCCAGGCAAGCAATGCAAAGCTAGACGAACCCAGACAGAGAAAGATCGGGCTTTGGAAGCGGGATGACATACGGACTATGCAAAATTCCGTCACGTGCGGGTAGACCAGAACGAACGTAGACCTGTCATTCCTTAACCGGGATGGTAAGGCCCTTGAAGCTGAATTGGATCAAAGGCTGCGCATCTCGCACCTTGCAACTTCTTTCGTAACAAAGCGAATGAGTAATCGAATGCCCTAGCCCGAAGAAGCTGCTTGAAACTGTCCTGGAATCCCTACTCGCCCATGTCGGGATTCAACCTAAGGCTTGTTCGAAGTCCGAATGAATGGATAATACATAAAGAATATGAAGCACAATCTCCAACTCTTAACCGGTGGCATCTTTGCTTGTTACTGATGCTTCAATTTAAGTAGGGCTCCGTCCCGGAAGTGGACTTCTCTTCTCCTTTCGTTCTCTTCCTTCTTTTTTGGTTAGATATTAATACATAGTAGTACTCAAAGAGTCTTTGTCAGTACGGAAAGCTAGTCTGATTCTTTTGAATAGCATTTTTTTTTCCTATTACTTTCTTTTTTGATACTCCCTTCGCGGATCTCCCCTCTTATCCAATCAACCAACTGTCCCAGGCCGGGAAATTGCGTTCCCGGAAGAAGCTTTCGCCGCCCCTAGCTCTTAGCTGTCTCCTTTTAGTCAGAGGTCAATAAACTGGAATTCGACATCAATGGAGAAGAAAGCAGACTTGTTCGCTCACTCTTCTTGCCAAAGTGATTGATCTCTCTTTATTTTCGGACCGGTATTCCCGCCGAGGAGACCCGCCCCGACCTTGATTAGCTAACTCTTTTTTTAGCTGGTCTGTGCTTTCCAGTGAACATTCTCTTTCTAGAGAGAACTGGTGTGCACCAGAGCTGGAGCAATTCATGGAAAGCATCCTTATCTGATTAAAGAACGGAGAGTCTCATCTCCTGGGGCCTTACCCTGTGATGTAGAATCCTTTGCTCTTTCACGCATTGATCTTGATTCGGGTTTCAATTCATTTCTTTCTCAGCCTTGCACCCGGTAATAACGGAACTTGAAGTCTTGCTCGTCTCTTTCATTGACCAGGAAAGGATTCTCAGTGATAGGAGGACACTCTATCAAAGGCCTTGATCCAGCTCTCGCTTCTGTCTCAACTACAGGCCTTCACTCTACTCTCTCGTTCAGATCCTCCGTTCTAGGTCCAGGCATACGCAAGGATGGGAAGGAGACCACAACTCCAGATCGATGTCCCAGGTCAGGCAGGTTACCACCCCTCTCTCTATCGCTCTCTCCCTCGGCATACAATCAATGGGCACAATCAAATTCTGAAGTGGATTCAAAAACTAGAAAGCCTTAAGATCTTCCCTCTCCTGACCATGAGGAACGAGTGAATGAAAGCATAAATACGGGCTCTCATGGATTAGTCGTCATGAGGCCCTCTTTATAATCTTTGTCTTTCGTGATCTTCCCCCGCATAGGGATGCTATTCTTGCAAATGCTTCCTGCCCAACAACATCTTTTCGAAGCAAACGGAGCTCACCGATATCAAGTTTGACTTCCGCCGAATACGAAAGGTAAAAAGCAAGTCAATCTATTAGCCATCTCCCTTCGGCTCCTCTTTAGATCGTGGACTCGGGCTTTTTAAGGGAAGCACTTCGTTCCACTCGTTCTAGACATACTCTAAACTCCTAACAAGAGAAAGAAGGAAAACAAGGAGTAAACAAGAGCTACAACAACTAGAGTGTCAAGGCCAGGAGGAGGCAAGGGAAGTTTCTTTTGGGAAGCAAGCCCCTCAACTTATCCGCTTATCGGAAAGAGCAGGGACCTACTACCTACAGGCAGAGACAGGACAGCAAACTTATGGGCACCTTTTTGTTTTGTAAGTAATATCTATTCTTTGCTCGTGAAGTCTACGAAGCGAGTCTTCACTGGGGAGATAGCGACCTCTTCAACTCCACTACTACTACCTGTACTCAATCAAGTACAAGTAACAAAAAAAAAGTAGGTATTTTTATTTTTGGAAGCGAAGCGACCTAGTCGAGCTATTGTCAAGTTAAGCAGTTCCTCTTGTCGAGCTAGACTCTACTCGCGCTATAGTCGAGGAAAGCTCGCGCGTTATTCGTGTTAAGCTGTCGAGTTAACTAGACTCGAGGAACTAATCCTTTAGGTTTAGGCAACTCCTCCTCTCTGAGAAGAGGACACTTACTTAGTTCAGTGCAACAACAAAAGAAAGGACCCTAACCCCTCTATATCCCTTTTGGGGGGAAGATCAAACTCTTTAACTCAATCTACTACTACTGTTCTCACTCATTGACATAAGTAAAAGCTACCAGTTCCTTACTCAAAGAACTCGTACCGGTACTCTTGAGTTCACAACCCTAAAAACCTTAGATTGGAGTAGAAACTCGATCCTACTAATTACGTAGAACCATGAACCATCGATCGAGTGAGTTCGAGGTGGTTCATGCTTTCTATATAAGTCGCTGTACGCTAAGGAAAAGGTTGTAACCATGCGTCATGCGTGCCGTAAGCGGGCTCTGGTGGGGGAACCCGTAGGAAGGGGGGACGAGCCGCCGAATTCACATCAGAAATCGCCAGAACACAAACGAAATATTGAATTGCGTATAGAAACAAAACGAACCACTTCTATTCTCGGAGCTGAGGTATATGAAGAATGGCTTTTTTGTCCCTTTCGTCCAGTGGTTAGGACATCGTCTTTTCATGTCGAAGACACGGGTTCGATTCCCGTAAGGGATGGCTACTCTTTCCCGGCCGCTTTCAGTTAGTGTTCATTGCTGAGTGATCGCTCGCTATCTGGCTGGAAAAGGTGGTCCGGAAGCTTGATCTCTCCCAGCAAGCAAGACGAGATCACCACTTCTCTCAGTAATGGACTTCCTTTCATTCTTCCTTAGCCTATGATGTCCTATCATAGATTATCGAACCTCCGACAGACAGAATCCCCATGCATGCGTTCTTTCTCTCCTCCCCTCAGCCATACATCTCTTTTTTTTTCTTTTGGCCGTTTTTGTTAGGCATTGAACCCCACCTTAGGTGCTGAGTGGTGTCCTCCCCTCCCTAAGACCTAAAAAAAAGTTCCGTCTATGGAGCCTAAAGCTTAAACCATGGCAGTAAGCAGTAAGTTGGCCTAGTCTCTTGCCCAGCCTTCGCCTTCTTCAGTGGCCAAGTTGAAGCGTTCAACGGTTCTTCGGCCTACCACCTTTCTTTTTCAAGGTTGAGCTTGTTCAATTGAAGGAAGCTAATGCTATGCTGCCCTTCCCTTGTTCAAGAGAAGGCGAGGACTTTCTTTTAGCTACCGGCCCAAACAAAAGAGATTAGCCTCTTGATCGATCGATTGATTGGATTGCAGTACGAAGGGGTTTAAGAAGGAGGCATTGGAGATAAGTAGGCATGGCGGCCAACCAAGGCAGTGAAATCGAGACAATCAATCGGAAGAGGGTTTAGTTAGGAGTCCGGGTTCCATCCTATAAGTTGAAGGAAGGGAGCAAAGGAAGTTCTCTTTGCCTGTCTTGTCTTGGGTTCAGTGAATAGGGAAATTAGGTTAGTCTTATTCCCTAGCTGAGTGAATAGGCCGATATTTCGTATAGTGATAACGCTTTCTCTTTCTTATAGGGGTATATTTTCTCTGACTTGACTCAGCTTGACCTACTTGACTCAGCGGTTAGAGTATCGCTTTCATACGGCGAGAGTCATTGGTTCAAATCCAATAGTAGGTAAGGCCGAAAGCCCTGCTTTTGCCAGCATGACAGCAAGCACGGACTGGCGGAGTCAACTGAATGACCAAAGCATCGGTTGCTTCCACTTGTGGCCTTCTTCGACCGCCTTGACACCTTAATCTCAGGGAACCCCCTCTCTTCTTCTCTTCATGTATGTATGTGGGCTGCCTGCCCCGTCCCGAATAGACGAACAGGAACAAGCTGAAGAAAGGCGCGAGAGATAGTTTATACTCAATGCACCTCCCCTCTTCCACAATTAGGTGAAGACCAGGGGGCCGGAAACCCCAACGGGAAACCTTTCACCGCGCCACACGATTGATTCTTTCGCGAAGCGCTCTCTCAGACGCACTCCTGCCTCCGCTAGCAAAGAGGTATCAAAGATACCAGGCGACCAAGTGAAAGTGAACAGCCCCGAGCAAATCTTCTAGAGAGCGTACCCGTTGTAGCCAAACAAAAAAAAAGATTTGAACAGCAGTCTGAAAAGAAAAGACTAATGCTTACGCAAAAGAATTGAAGATGATGTCAACTCTTCAAGGCCCCAAGTTTGTCAGGATCCTCTACATCTGTTCAGTCCTCCTCGAGTGTACATTCAATGTCCAAAAGCTAGCTTGCTGGTCCTGCTGCGAAGTTTACCACTCCGCTAACGCTATGTGATCCGGTCAAGGTATGAAGTAACTCGACCAACGGGAGAGGGGAATCGAATGGTCTTTTTCAACTTGACAATCCCTTTCCATATCATTATATAGGCATATATAGGATTCACGACTGACGACGCCCTGTGTACTGTAAGCAAGTTACTCCACCAAGAGAAGTGCGAATCCACCAAGGGCATCCCCAGTAGCATTAAGTTATATGCAAATGAAAGCCAAGGAAGGAATTGGGCCGGTAAAGAAGACTGGAACCGATGTTCCAGATCATTACGAATCCTAAGCCAACTGAGTTCTCTCGTTTGGTGTGGGCATCAGTTGAAGTTGTTGTAAATTATCGATGATAAAGGTATTCTAATGGTAACTTATCAAGAAAGTTACCCGGAAAGACTTAAGCTCAATCGCAGCTTAACAGGCTCGCTCGCTGCATCCTTCTTTTTTTTTTAATAGTAATATATCGAAGCCCCTTTCTAAGACCTTCTTTTTCGTTGGTAATGGTTTCAGGTTCTGAATGGATGTCCCAATTGGGTGAACTCTTAAACCGAGATTGACCCAAAAAATAAGAAAGAAAAAGGCTTTTCAAAGGAGCAACTTCCTTATTAGGAGGTCCCCCTATTGATATTTTATCAATCTCGGGGGTGGGTACAGAAAGAGAAAGACTAATCCAATCTTTTCATTCAACAAGAAGTACCTTAGGGTCGGCAAGATGAAGACAATGACACATCTCTTTGAGATAGAGGGTCAGAGGCGTAGGCTCTTGAATGAGGTCCCTAATCATCCTCTTCAAGTCGGACGCAGTTATCTGGGCCCTGAGGTTGAGTGGTCTGAGGTGCTACGGTCTGGGTAGGATTAGCTACCGGAGATGGTTGAGCTACTGGTTGTTGATAGGTTGCTTTCTTGTCTTGAGGAGTGAATTGCGTAGGCTGAGGGGCTGGCTACTAGCGGGATGATTTGGATAGAAGAAGATCTTGGTAAGGTTGAGCAGGGGCTTGCCAGGTATTGACTGACCCCTGAAGTTGAGGTAGAGGCTGTAGGTATTGCTGAGACTGACCTAGCGGAAAGGGATATTTTTCTGGTCTCACCTGAGAATGCTGTAGCGGCACTGGTTGAACCTGCTCTTGCGCCTGAGGCTCTTTGAAGTTGTTGCGGTTGAAGCTGAGTCTGCTGGACTGATTGCTGCTGAAACTGCGAATTCGCCTCTAGACCTGTCTGAGTGGAGGCCGTAGTCTGGTAGTGCTGAACTCTTGAAGGTCTCTCTTTTATGAAAGGGATTGCTTTGTGACATGGGTTGACTCTTATTGGAGGAATTTCTTTGAGATTGTGGGCTAGTCTGAATCCTAGATGCAAGCTTCTTAGGTTGAGAAAGGGTGCTAGTCTCTTGTGCTTTCATCTTAACATTCATCAGTGAAGGCTCAAAGATGTCATACATGGCGGACTGCATCTCTCCTGAGTGCAGACCTTTACGTAGACGACTGTGTCAAAGTAGTAAGAAAGGCAGCAATAACGAGAGATGTCTCTCTCTCCCGGGCGCGTATTGCCGAAAAGATGGAAAGGTTTTGCTTCAGTTGTGCTACTCTAGACCTGCGGAAGACAGGTGCTGCATGCAAAGCCCTAAGTCCCGCGATGTGCAGAGAGTGTACACCAGTCAATCTGCGCTCGTGCGTCTGGGTGATCCTCAGGTGGAGCCCAGGTGTCAGTGTCAAATGTGTGGCAGAAGCTAAATAGAAAAAAGAAAGGAATTTTTGCGCAAAAGGAAAGAAAGAAGGGGCCGGTCAATAGAAGAGGCCACAGGCTGTCTGCCTAACTGAAGAAGGCATTACCCACTGTGCAGTATAAAACCTTACTCGTCAGCATTTGTCCTCCAATAAATTGATCATACATGGCTTCAATGATTCTTCCCAATGGGAAAAGAAAGGTCAAACTCTCCACTCACTGGCAAGTCGACAAGGGAACATTTCATGTGATAGATGAAGCTCCTTCATACTACCTTTTGAGAGGAAGGAATTGGTTACATCAGCATCAGGCTATAGCTTCTATTTGTCACCAGTCTCTCAAGTATTTAGAAAACAGGGTGGATGTCATAGCACCTGGAAACCTCAAGCCCTTTGAGGAAGAAGAAGAACACTATGTAGAAGCCTCGGTGGTCACTAGCCGTGGTCGCTAGTAATCCCAAGAGAGAAAGAGGACTAAGCGATAAATGAAGCAGAAAAATTGGAGAAAGCTTACATGGAGTTCCATTTCTTCCTACCTGCGAGCGAGTTCGACTTCTAGGGGTTAGAGGCTAACAAGCAAGTTAAGGCAATGCTGGAGTAAGTCAGCCATTGGGAGTTGCCATAGGTTGTATCCCTAAGCAGGAATAGTTTGCGAGCCAGTTGCAGTGACAGTTGGAGTTGCTTTACTTGGTAGAGTCTAGCATTCCCCGGCGGCTTTATTTGCGTAAATAAGGAAGGAAGGGCATATCAAAATAATAGAAAGGGACGCCTTTTAAGCTACGAAAAAAGGAAGTGGCAAAGGGTCTTTTTCGTCTTTATGATGTATAGAATTTTTTTAGGATTATACTTGGATTCGGTACTTATTAAGTTAAGCATCGAAGGCGGGACTCTTTCCCTAGATAGAGAGATGGTCTAATTCAAATCACGGCAAGAGAGGTTTAATCTTCTCCCGTATCTATATAACATTTGAATTACTCCTCCATTCCGCGTTTCCTAAAATATGACTCCAAACATTCTTACCTTTTTTTTAATCCGAGATGGCAAATCGAGCAGCCTATTGCGCTAACGGGAAGAGGCATTTAGGACAAAAAGACGGGGTTTACTCAAACGAGTTGAATAAGCAAGCCAGCCAATAAGATAAGATTGCTCTTGTTGAACCAGCTACTAATCACCAAGTCCTTTGTTTAGCCAAATCAGCTTGGGGGTTGGTGAGAGAATGGATTTTAGTATGTTGATTGAGAGATGCGAAGAAGTCACGAATCTTACTATAACTCCGCGAGTGAACGCAAAAAAGCAAACCTGACTAGACGGAAAGAACTCCGAGTAAACAAAGCAAAAGCCCATCTGACCGATCTCAAGCTGGATGAGAAGAGAGCCTATTGGCAGGCGGGCTGAAAGGATTTTCTGCTTTCTTAGTTAGAAAGATGAGTTACCTAGCTAGTGGAGCGAGGGGAGGTGCTTTGACACCATCTTCCACGATTCCCACATTGAGCTCTCTTTGCCTTACTTATTATGAATCGATATAAAAGATAACCCGCCAGCTGGAAGAGGAATAGGATATAGGTGAGCCCGGGGAATATTGTTGAATAAAGACCCCTTCTAAAAAGCTCTTGGCCCACCCTTAACTCTGTTCACGGTTAGCCGGGAATGAGACTGGGAGTTCGATTTCCTTTATGACTTTCGCCTTGCACCTTACACTAAACTGAATCTCTTGCACGCGCGTATAAGAATACCTTGCTGGCTATTCCTTATTCTTGATAGCACAGGAAAGAGAGATTCCGGAATCTCTTGACTTCATAGCTACGCACCTTTAAAACATACTGATCTTACTCCAAGAGCGAAAAGAACATCATATCATCGGTTATACTATCCTGGAGTAGTTAGAGTAGTACTTGCTAAAGCTAAAGGTTTTCTCCCGCTAAAAAGATAGCCATCTTACTCTCGGACCTTACCTTAATAAAGTAAGAACTTTAGCCTTTCTTAATTTAATAAGAAAATAAAACCCTAAGATGAGCTAACTTGGCTTGGTGCAGGAAATGGAATCACAGCAAGAAGGGTAGGGCATACCTTTTTTAGGATTTCTACCCTAAAATGACTGAACTGCCTTTCGAACTGAACTACCACGACTCTCGCTAACTGCATCGGATTCTGTGGATAAAAGAAGACTAGCTGAAAGAGCGGATTTGATTCCGAACCGCTACGCTTTCTTATATTAGTGTAGTGCGCTTAGCGCTTCCTGAACCAACTGAAGCAAGGAATATGAGGATCAGAGCGCTAGCATCCCTTGCTCTCGATCGATTGCTCACCACCGTCTGATCCGAACAAAAAAAGGAATAGAACTGAACTGGGGACACCTTTAGGTGTAAGCATGAAGTACGCCCGAGCAAGCAAAATTATTTCTATGTAGTAATCGTGCTAGGCTATGCCCTTGAACCCTTTGGTATCCAGAAAGAAAAGCAGAGGAAGTTGCTTTGATCCTATTTTCTATCAAAGCAGGTTCTACCACTGCAGGGCCCAATCCTACTACCCGGATGATCGTCTTGGGTAATATCTTTCTATATAAAAATCTCAGTTGGATGCCTACACGCGATCCTTTTTTGCTTCCTTATATCGAGGAAGAGAAAAAGAGGCCTATATCAAAAGTATAAAAAACTTATACTTCTATCATAACACGGATCACGCTGTATATAGATTGGATGTATGTCTGAGCTATCTTCTTTTTACCATCTAGAGGGCAGTGATTTCCGGGGGGCAGGACACGAAGCCCCAACATGGTCTAGCACTACGATGGAAACTGGATGTCTGCCTTTGTGAGTACCTATCTTCTTATAGGAAATTTCTATTCAAATATATATAATATTGCAAAGATTCAGCCTTAGTATTAGTAGAAGTGGGTAGCGGCACTGGGTAGACGGTCTATCCCCCTTTAACTTAACTAGTATTTCCAATTAACTCTCTGTCTCTAAAAAAACCGTAACACAGTCCAGGATAAGTGTGACCGCGTATATATACGATATAGAAATCCTGCCCCACACCCGCCCCCGTAACTTCGGGAGAAGGTTTCTGAACTCCTATCTATTCAACCTGGCCTATCTTCTTTCTAACAAGAAAGAGGACGCTAAAATAAAAATGATAGCGAACTAGAAAGATACTGACAGAAGCAAAATCCCATAAATACTGAGACAAGCTAAATCTCAAATCATAGACACCGGAGAGAACGATCATACCAGATGATAGCTATCTTATAGAACGCTAATTTCACCATCAGAGAGAGCACCCTATTACATACTGCCTCGCTCTTCTCTCTATCGTAGTTCTTTCTCGCAGAGTAGGGATTTCTAATTCTATACTAGTTCCTATGGCGTAAAGGAAAACATTTCGGCTATTACATCTATGGGTCAACGACTTTCTGGAGTCTCTTAAAGAGGGGATGGAAGCAAGGTCCAATCCCATTATTCTAACTTATAAAACGATCATCTCACAGATGAAGAAGTGAGCAAGCCTTTCTCCAATGGATTCTAACAGCGCAGACTAGGCATCTTTATCTGATTTCAATTTAAATATTAGTAAGAAAGCCCCTTGTTTCAAGGCTAGGGCTTCCCGGTTTAATTGCTATTTGAATTTAGCAGCATTGGCCGTAGAATCAAATATTGACGGTGACTGACCACTAGATCTGTCGATCGAGACCTTGCTTCACCACGCCCAAGCCGGAGGCTAAGTAGAGTTGAATAAGGTGAAGATGGATACCGCTCATAAAGAGCTTGGTTAAGTGTCCAAGACCGTATGCCTTGCTGGTTGGATCATAATCCCTTCCCTTTCTTTCGACTTGCTTGCTACTGGATTATTATAAGATAAGACAAACTGGTTTGCATTGGTAGCTATTCTTAGCGGTGACATACTTTTATTTAAAAAAGGAATATCTAATTATTGAAGTTAAACCACGGGAAAACAAGCACAGGAAACAAGACAACGGCCAACGATCCGTTCCCTCACTCCCAATAGAATAGATAAAGCAATGAGAAACCGTTCGGGACCATATTCAATCTCTTAAGTGACTTCTGAACACTAGCTAGCTCTGGACCTACCCATATTAGCCATGAGCGATCGCCAAGCGGAGTTGAAAGAAAAGTGAAAACATGGCCTTCAAATAAAAACTTATCTAAACGCGACCGACCGCCCGGTTTAATGAGAAAGAAGCTAGATCCTGCCTATGTAGATGACTTGAATAGTAGGGTTCAAGCCCAGCAGGAGTGCATCCAGGCCAGGTTATTCGCAGGGAATATCAAAGACTTTAGGAGGAGTTGGTTGAGGGCCTATATTTCTTAGATCAAGTGACTGGCCCCTGAAGGGCGGAATTAACTTCTATCTCTGTTGGTTGGCGATTTGCCTTTGAGCGAGTAAAGTCAATCCTATCAGCCTGTCAGCTCAGCCAGTGAAGTTACTTCCGTTCTTGGTTCACTTTACGATGGAAAAGTCTATCTTCTTGTATTTTTAGTTCTTTCCTTCTCTGTCTTTGAAAAACTGCCCTTTCGTAGTCAGAATTTCGTGGAAATAAAGTTAGAGGGAAGATTCTTTAACGTTCGTGGCAGTGAAGTAATGAATCCTATTTTAATTCTTCACTCCTTAGAGTGAAGCGCGTTTATAATGTAAGCAAAGACTCTTTATTACGGTCTCCAGAGAGAGGTATGAGAAAGATCACTCCTGCGCGGGGACCTAAGCCCGGAATTCCTTTTTAGGAAGATGAAGACTTTTTCGATTCCTACATCTTCCCCCCAACCACAGTCGTTAGTAGATATTATGGGCTCCTTGCTTATGGATGGGAACATGCCTTCTGTTAACCTCCCCTCCGGAACTTATTCAACCAATTAGTCAATCCGCCTTTCCTTTCACTCTGCCTCTTTTTCCTTTTGATTTCTCTGGGTTGGGACTTGCGATTGATTCGCCGAGCGGGAGTGACATTAATTTTGCTATCTATGATGGTTCGGGAGTTATTGAAGCAAGCAGTAGTCATAGTGCTGGTGAGCAGGAGTCAAGTAATCCGAACGTTGCAGTCTTTTTGGGAAGCATAGTTTTGGTTGTCTTACTGGCCGGAATGCTTGCTTCCAGGATTGAATAGTGGGCCTATCCTATCTAATTAGTGAGTATTTGTAGAGCCTTTTGCCGCGCTTCTTTATGTTTATCTTTATCGATCGGGACGTCTTTTTATTTGGTTTTGAATCCGGAGAAAATTCAACACGTACATGAAGTGGATTGAGAGATGAGTCTAAGGTTCAAAGAAAGGCTTTAGCGCCTGAGATAAAATCCCTCCTAATCACTATAACCACATTTTCCCGAGGGGAATTTAAATCCTCATTCTAATTTTTCTTTATCTATCTATGGTTCGTGCTTTCTTATCCGAAGGGGAAAGCCCCGGCCTACAGCACCGCTATGAGAAATCCCAACCCAGAGAAGAGAAAGGAATTTTACCTCTTCTAGCCCTTTCATTTTATTAAATAAAATAATATATAATGATATTTAAATAGGGCGGCTAAAAATAGCTAGTATGAAAGAACTGACTTTCTTCTTGAAAAAGTAAATCTGATTCCATAGTCAAGGCTGAGACAAATTCTGTGTTTACTTCGCGATAGCCTTAATTTTACATTATCAAGCCATACTATCTACCCAAATGGATTTGAAACTTACATTCTATCCTATATATCTCCGATATAAGGGTTGCACTTCCGCTTATGGTAACTGAACTTGGTAACCAAACTCTTTCCCGGCAACATTTCCTTCGGGCAAGTTCAGCTATAGTTGGGAAGGGCACGACTTTATGGGGATGCCCGTCTTGAACTTACTTATAATGTATGTATTATAGAGCCTCCAGCATATAGGCCTATCTCGCTTTGACTCTTCTCACGAATTGGATTTGAACCAATATCTCCGGGCGACTTTCCTTTTAGTCGATCGTGAGTGGGTCTGTCGTCCTCCTCATTATAGTCCTCCTAAAATCAATAGCATTTCGTCGGAAAACATCCTGTCTTTTTACCTGAGTAGTCCTATGCATAGTCAGTACTATAGCCCCAATCATGGCAACTAATAAAATTAGACTAGGAACCAAAAACCAGACGAAATAGTAGGTATAAAGTAAATTGCCCAATGTTTCCAAATTAGTCCAACTTCGTACCTTTCCGGCATAAACCGTATATCTCAGAGAGGTCGTATTTCTTTGGGTTGGTAGTAATGGAATGGTTTCATTATCTAAAATGAAGAACATTTCCCACCAAAGGATCAGTCCAATAATACCACTCACTGGTAAATAGCGCAATACTTCTTCGTGAATCTCCGCAATTTGAATATGGAACATCATAACAACGAATAGGAATGAAACGGCTATAGCTCCTATATGAACTACTGGGAAGATCATAGCGGAGAAGTCGAGACCTAACAAAAGAAGTAAACCTGAAGTGTCGCGAAAGACTGGGATGGGAAACAAAACGGAATGTACCGGATTTTTAGCACGTGCAACCATCAAACCAGAGACCAAAGCAGGGCTCGACAAAACAGAAAGTATCATGGTACCCTTAGTCCAAAAAGCCTTCCCTGAAATGGAACTTTCATGCTGGAGCAAGAACGAGCATGAAAGTCTATCTATTACGACCAGCGCGGTTGTTCGTATTTCATTTTCTTCTTCCAAGCCTGACATGCACTAAGTTACTGACACTGACGGAATATCCAATCTTACACTGTGCACTGACCAAAGTAGGTCGAGTTGACCTTCCAATGCATTCTTTTCGATCTTGTATGAAGTATACTGCACACCAAGCCAATCTCGATAAATCAAAAAAGAAAGAAGAGAAATTGGGCCATGTTTCCCGAGGGAGGCCGCCTTCTCTCAGGCCAGCAGTCTTCTACTTCTAGTCGACTGCTCTATGACGGGCTTCCCTGTATCCTGGGCTCTGCTCGCTCGTCTACGCTCCGACCCAGCAAGTAAGAATTGAAAATCTTTCCTTCTCCCTTACGGTCGATAACTACGTACCTTGCCTGCATTAATATTTAAAACTTGTCGTCAAAAAGGCAATCAATCAGAATCAAGAAAAAAAATGGAAATAGTGAATCAAGCAAGATCTAGATGGATCCCTATCTTTCTCTCTATCCACGGAGATACCTATCTATATGGATAGAAATCTATCTATGAATCGATCTAGACTATCCTCTATCCGGATAGATATGTCCCTATGAGCGACTACGCTGATCTTTATATGTTTTGGCCACGTCCGTTTCCGCTCCGAAGAGGAAGGTTTGGATCTTTCAATCTTATGTCGTGAGGGATGTGACCTATGTTAGGTCCATAAAATACCACCGCTTTTGGTGTTCTATGATTCACCTCCGAATAATGAGTAGGTAGTTCGATCCTTTTGATTCTTCTCTTCATAGTAAACTGATGGGGGGATGAGGAGCAATAGGTCGAATTACTATATAAATAAGAGTTGTAAACTATAGTTCTTGTTCGAGTAGGAAGATATCGGTTTTTCTTGTTTCTTCTCTTCGATAAGAATAGGGATTTGAAATGATACAAATTCATCTTCATTCTGTTGTGCTCGGCGAAGGAACTGCCTAAGCATACTTTTTCGGATCCAAACTTCTTTGTTCTTTCAAAGTCTTCTTCTTGCATAGAATAACGCAACTTTTGTTGCAAAAACCGGGATTTTAGTAGTAGGCGGCATCCCCGCTTAGTTTTGAGTAGGTTTAACCATTCTGTTTTTGTTCTTCTCCACCTTCTTACCGGGTGATCCCTGAATTTGCCTATGATTTTATCAACTGATATTTCGATATAGAAAGATCTCCTTATTTCTTCACCGCGGATTCTCGCGTCATTTTCTTGAAAAGATATTAGATCACCGTGGGAAACTTTCAAACGAGTAATGCTTACCATTCGATTATTCACACAAACCCTTCGATGACTTATCGGCTGCCTTGCTTGAGGAATAGTTTCACGAAAATGGAGACGAACCGGAATAACGTCCGATCTTGTTTCTGGATTGAGTAGAAAAGGGATATATGAAGTTCGTTCTGTTCCTCTGTGCATCTCTGTGATGGGTAAATCCCCATGAAAAAGGGGCAACTTTCGTGTTGTTTGTGATTGGATGTAACTGTTAAGATTTTCTCTCGGATAAATCTTTCTCTTAATAGATCTCTTCTTGTTCCTCAATCTTCGGAGAATGCGGCGTTGTATTATTGTAAGTTCTCTGTTCCGAACATTTCCTGAAAGTAGACGACAAGTTTTAAATCCCATATCTCCTCTTTCTCTTTCCTTTCATTTGACTATACTACCTCGACGAGCAAGGTAAGTTAGGGGGAATGCCGCAACAAAAGGGGAATCCATCAAGGTTTTTGGCTCGCAATAAAGCTAGGGTCCTGATCGAGCAACTAGTAGTCCTATCTATCCACCTCTCCAGACACAATATCTTGAGTACCTATGATGGTGACCACATCTGCTGGCATGTGATGTTTGGACATAGAATCGAGTCCTTGTGAATGGGCAGAGCCAGGTGCTCTTATTTTACGACGGTAGGGACGATTGCTTCCATTACTGACCAGAAAGACACCAAATTCTCCTTTAGGTGCTTCAACTGCGATATAGGTAGAAGAAGCTGGTACGGAAAAACCTTCTGTATAAAGTTCGAAATGGTGAATTGAGGTAGAGTAGACCGATGATCCTGTAGTCATTTGGCCGGCTATTGAAAGAAAAAGCTTGCATCTGCTCTCCGGTCCGATCTCTCTCCAAACCTTACGTGATAGTTTCCCATCATAGGGCTTTCTATCTATAGATTGAGCCTTTACCAAGGAGCTAATTCGTTCAGAACTCAGTTGACTGCTTTGCTTATATAGATAAGGCGGAGCGTCCTTGGCTCAGCATTATAGCACATAGGGCTTCGGCGCTACTACAGCGCTTCGCTAACTCGAAGCGCCTCGCTATGAGAATCTAGCTTCGCTAACGCTCGGCTAAGTCTTGAACCTTCGCGCGTTCGCTTTCTCAGTAGCAAAAGCGCTTCTCTTTGCCCCTTAAGTAGAAGGACAAGAAAGAGATTTTGTGTTTCATTGCTCCCGCTTCCTCGCATCTGCGCTCGTCAAGCCAACTTTGCTTTTTGGGAGGTGAAACTGCGGTTGAAGCGGACATTTCGAAATGACAGCTTCGAAGATTTAGATATTGATTATTATACGGTCACGGTTATCCCGGACTGCGTTCCGGAAAAAGTGGCCTACTTGAAATGAAAGAAAGGGCTCGCACTCTTGTGTTTCAACCCCACTATCACTATACTTTGAATAGTTGTGGGGCACTTTGTACTTTAAGCCTCTACGATAAGCAAGTGAATGGGGCCGGTGCGTGGCGAACGGAACGGTTCATCAAGCAATTTCTCGCCTCAACCCGGAAGAGGGGTACTTTAAAAATAGGGGGTAATTGCTTCGCACCTGACTGTGAGAGCCCTCTCGATACCTTATTGGAGTAACTAGTGGCCGCTTTCCTTTCCCGTCGCTAGAGCCTTTTCCCAGTGCGAGCGAGGAGCCCCAACGAGGAAGGTGTTAGTGGTTTATCATTGGGTCAATAATGCTAATCCCTCTTTTTGTGCTACTCCTACTCCTAGGGCTAGGGCGGGAAGAAGATAAGAAAACGCGAAGCGTTCTATTGGTTTCCCAACTTGTTGCTTCTAAAGGCTGCCCTCTCTCGGCTGGATGTTGGTCCAGCCTACTACGAGGATCCCGTATCCAGCAACCCAATCTAAAAAAAGGGAAAAAAAGGCCTTGTCTAGGTTGGAGCTATGAAGCTTACCTTATTATTATGAAAAGGTCTTTCCTTCACGGGCTTACTTAGTGCTTGTGCTAAGGAGCGCTAACGAGCAAGAAAACGGATGCGCTAAGGTTGACCCTCGACCCTATCAGAGAAAGCCTTGGTCAAGCGCGCTAGCGCGCTTGACTTGGAGGTTCGCGCATCCTCTTGCTTGCTGGGGGAGGGGCTAATGCCACTCGACTGGTTGGAGAGGGGTGAAGCTTGTTAGAGTCAGGAGTTTAGGCTTTTTCAGCTGGTGCGCGTTAGCGCACTTCCTTCCGTTTTCCCTTTACTAGTAGGGGGTCCCGTGGTTCCTATGCCGCCGCGTTTACCGGTCCTTTTCTTTTAGTGCTTCGACCCGAAGCGATAGCTTCTAGCTAGTTCAGTGGATAAGATGGCTGCGCTCCAGCTCACTCAAGAATGGGACGGCGGTGGTCCGCCGGCAAGCTCGTTCTGATCTTGGACGCAGTACATTGGAATCCTGAAGCACCACCACGAACGCTACCGCGCGTTCGCCTGCGGTAAGGCACTACCCTGTTGTGCCAGCAGCCAACTCCGGCGTGTCAGCTTAGTTATCCTCATCAAGCCACTTACTTTATGTCTAGCTTGCCAACTGGTAGACGGTTCCTTTTCCCCCAGATCAATGAAGAAGGGAGAAGTCAGTTGATTCTTCCGAAGAACCAGAAGCGCAGCGCTATGCCGGGGCAGGGGGACGGGAAAAGAAACGGCTACGAAGAAAGAAATGGAGGTTCCCAAAGCTTCTCCACGCCCAACGAGATGCGCCAACCTCGGGATGCTTTACTCCTAACCCCACTAGGTTCCGAGACGGAGCTTAACCTGAGTCTCGGTTAAGAACGGCGATGATCTACGTTTCACACGGCGCACGATTCCATGGATAGTTTCATTCGACATCGTGATGGAGGACATAACTTACGATCATCGGCTTTGATCATGCCACTAGGCATTTTATTAGGACATTGCAAAATTATCCGCAGACTTTGTCGCATCTCTTCAATACGGATACAGTAACGATCATAGCGATCTCCTCTGGTACCTACTGGTACGTCAGGATCCGATTGGTCATGAACATCGTAAGGTGAAGCTCTTCGCGAATCCCAGCATACCCCTGGTTGGGATGGGTAGGCCCACCACTTCACTTTCACTTAGGCCTGGGCCAAGTCAGTGGGGGGACCCTGTCGGGCTCCTCCCCCCCCAAAAAAAGACAAACTGTACGTGAGAGTTTCCCTTCATACGGCTCGAATCATTCTCAGATGCCCCGAGAGGCATCCTTTCCTTGTTTGTTGGGTTGGTTCACGCGCGCGCAAACGAGCACTGGCCGCAACAGCAGGGAACTATGACCAATAGAGTCAGACACTTAGCTAAATCCGCACGCAAAAGGAATGTGGTTCTGGTTGAGGCTTTCTTTCCTTTATTAGGAAAGGGGGCGCGGGACGTTCGCGGAGTCCGTGCCTTCCGTACCACCACAGGACTGGTCGTTCTTGGGCGGATCCCGCTCCTAAACATAAGGGATAGGGGGAAGGTGGCCGGGCCTATCATATCAAAAGGGTTGTAAAAAGAGAACCCGGCTACCTATTTCATTCGACGTTCCGCCCGATTCGACCGACTTTTTGATAACAAGAAGGCGGCGAGCTGATCTGCTTTGATCAAGGAAAAAGCCCAGTCAGCCACCAACTCGGTGCAGGTCACGTGACCTACAGCTCGGCCTTCGCTTTTTTAGACTTCCTCTACCCACATCTCTATGTGCCCGCAGCACTTCCATATGGAGAAAGATAGGCTTACCATGTTCCATCAATAGCACCTAACCTATGCCGATTTTGGCGGACTGTGCTCCACCCCGGTGAACTCATGCGGTTCCGACGTGCCCAGAGGCCAGAGGCGAATCCATTCACGGTCCGTAGGACCAACACCATTCGAAGGTGGGTGGCCCGCCTAGAACAGTCATGTTTGACTGGGCTTACACACATTCGCTCACTTACGCTGTCCCCCCTCAGCTCACCCTAGCCCGGGGCCTTTTGCTCTTCTAACGTAAGCTCCAAGGCTTCACACCAAGTCTTCACTGACAGAATATGCATGCTTAAGTAGGGTCAGGCAGAACCGTTGTTGCCTGATGGGAACTCCCCCCATATTGCTATCAATGTCTTCATGTCGCACGACCTCTTAACATTACACCACTGAATCCCCAATCCTTTGCTTGCTGTGCAGTGACAGTACCAATATCCACTAATCGTTGTTTCCAGATACGGTTGCCGGTTGACATCTCTTCTAATTCGTCGATACGAGAAGCAAATTGTTGTGTGAAGGAATCAATATCTCGACATAAGCCAAGAGGCAGATCTTGTGCCACTCCACCTGGTCGTATGAAACTGGCATGCATCCTGGCTCCCGAGACTCTTTCATAGAATTCCAACAATTTCTCCCGCTCCTCAAAAGCCCACAGGGACGGAGTTGATGCTCCCACATCCATAGCATGAGTAGTTAAAGCAAGTGAATGATTTGAAATTCGAGTTATTTCACGGAATAACACTCGTATATATTGAGCTCGTAATGGTACCTCGCAATTCAAAAGTCTCTCTACGGCTGAAGAATGAGCGTGTTCTTGGGCCATCGTAGAAACATAGATAGGGTCGACGACGGAACGAAGAACTCACCCTAGATACAGCTTTTTCGTACACGTTCACTTGCATCACATACACAAGTGCTCTCTGAACCGTGCAATAAGGTCACCCATAACACGGCTCTCCCACTTGAGTGACCTTAGCCCCAGGCAGGCCATGCTATGCTATTCAATGATATTGGAAAAATGGCAGCGTAACGTAACAGTATTGAAAGCTGGTCGCCTTTTGAGGGAAAGCCTTTCAATAGGAGCCCTACTTCCCTCTTTGCGACCTCATCACTTCAAAGCGCAAACCCATTTTTTTCTTAGTCACCGGGCGGAGCGCACCTTTGGTACTTTGCTTATAGCTTTTTTAGGTAATGCAATAGACGGGAGGCTTAGCTCTGGATCCCCCCTGCTTGCAGAAATGAATGGATCAGAAGGGAGGGCAGGGTTCTATTTCCGGGCCAGGCGGGAGGTGAAGGCCATAAGAGAAGATTGCCCTCCCGGTAAGGAAGAGAGGAAAAGGGTGCTGTCATCTATCTCGACCAGTTTCCCGAGGCGTTTAAAATCCAGACCGGCTCAGAGAATCACTGGCGCTATTTAGCCCTGCGTTTCGCCATTCGAAGTACTACCTCTGCCTTCCCTTTTTGTAACATACATACCCAGGCGCCCTCCTTTCCAATCACTAAGAAATATATATACCAATCAAAGCCCTATCTAAGTAAAGCTTCGTCTGTTATTTTGCCGGCCCCAGGGGAGTTTACTCAACCCATTCCCCAGTCTTCCGCACTGCTCAAGTAAGTGTGCGACTCCGTATGAGGACCTCCTTCCCTTCTGCCCACTCTCTGTTCACACGGTTCTCAAAGCAGAGGAGGAAGGGTGGGCAGCAGGTACCACGAGCCCTCTGTCCCACACATCTATCCAGAAGCAAGTGTAGTTCACCGGTTCCACCGAATGCTCCTATCTCTCGGCAAAGATCGTGTGAGTGTGCAGTTATGCTTCGGATGCTTCGCCATAGAATAGATCGACCCAGTTCCCGTTCTTTTCCGGTGCACTCGCTTTATATCTCCGACACACAAGGAAGGACGCGGTGGGAAGGAAGTAGCCCTAGCCTCTGTCCGGCCGATCATTCCGCTGGCATCTTGCATTCACGCCTCCGTTTGACTGCCGCTCGGGGATGGAGTTGTAGATACGTTAGTCTTAGCGGATCGTTGGCTCCACCTGTTATCTCCTTCTACGACATGCTGTTGTCGTCGCCATATTCAATATGTAACTTAGTCATCTCTGCCTCGCTGCGGGTCAGCACCTCCGAAAGAAACGGAGGACTTCATTCAGTGACTCCGCGATCGCCCTCTAAACGATCAGAATAAGGTAAAGCTTGAAGATAAGTTTTGTACTCTATTAATTTCTCAGTCCCTCTAGTCGGGTGGGCGCCGGCCGGTCTTTCGACCAGATCCCCCTCAAAACCGTACGTGCGGGTCTCCCCGCATGCGGCTCACGCCATTCGAGGTGGCCCAGCCCAGCATTCATTCGCAAATCCTGTAGTGAAATTGAGACTGCTCGACCTCGGAAGCTAATTCGCGTGTAGGCAGCGCTGTCTGTCGTACCGTTGACTCTATCTATTCATTGAATTCACTTTCATTCATGATAGGCTTGCTCCCTCTTTTTCCAAGAATTAATGAACTTCCCCTTGACTTCAGAGGGCCTTCTCTAATCTAATAGGGGAAAAGCCTTGCCTTCCATTTCCGTCAAATGACCCGGCCCCCCAGGCTCTTCCACCGTCCAGGCTCCCTTTCCTACCTATGCTATGCTCCCCCCGGCACAGGCCTACCACGCTTCGCGCCTGCGGCGTTTTCGCCGGACGGTCTTTGCCAGTAGTGCCATCCTCCCCGCTGGCTGTATGGGCGGGTTGTCCCTCGCTGCTGCGTTCTGTTAGGCTATGGATTACAGGAACAAATGTAGTTGAATGAGACAGCAGGCGGGTTACACGTTCCGCTGTGCCGAGATGTGAGGTGCAGGTGGTGATGATCACCCCGGGGTATGCGCTAGCGCCCTTGACAGGCACTCCAGGACCCGCCAACGCTCATGAAAACCCGGGTCGGTCCTCCATTCATCTGACCGGAGGTGTGGATAACGAGGCCACCTTCACAACCTTCTCCCTTCTGTCCTTATGTTGTAGTAAGGTAGGGCGGTTCGCTTGAGTTGCTCAACCGCCCCTTAGCCCGGTGCTCATGACGCGCTACGGGACCTCCACCAGGGGACCAAGCAGGGAGGGCATAGCTAGCGGCATAGGAGCCGACTCGGCGTCAGCGGCTTCGTGCCGCACTGGAGTGATCCAATATGTGGTTCCGCACGTTCCACCACTTCTCCGTTCATTTCCAATACTGATCGTGAAACACCATGAGCAGCAGGATGTTGAGGTCCGAAATTCGAAGTGAAATTTTTGATTTGCCCGTTCCTAGTCGTCATGGGAAAAAAGGAAGAAATAAGAAAGAGATTATTCCCTAAGAGCTTGTCCAGTACTACCAGTACCAGAAATGCATCTCCTTCGACCTTAGCGATAGCTCGACCTGGCGCCTTCCACCCATCCCATCATATCACCCAACCGGCCGCCGGAACCGTAGCAGAAGCATAGTTCACTAGATCCAGGAAATTCAGCAGCTCCTCGCATCCCCAACTACGAGTCCCACATAACATCATAAAAGGCATCCGTCAGCAAGCCGTGCTGCTGAAGGGCTTCCTCCCCTAACGTTGCCCGAACAAGGTCGGGCATCGTCCATTCTGGGGGTACTACCCTCCCGGCTTCATGCACACACTTCTCGTATTCATTACAAATTTTAGTCAATAATAGGTCCAAGTCAGGTGCAGCACTTTGCGCGTCGGACAAAGTCGAAGAACTAGTGGAAGAAGCGGAAGAAGGGAAGGAAGGCAAATCAGTATCAGTATTCATGATAAAATCCATATCGCTAAGTGTTGTATTACCATATAGTACGAGTTGCCTTTGCATTTTTTTCTTAGCTTAGTTGGATTATCGCTCCGCTCGTGCGTGGCGGAGCGGCATACCGAAAAAAAGAGTGTTTGGAACACCCGAAAGCCCTTTATCGGATTCGAACCGATAACTTAAGCCTCTTTCTTAAGGGCGGGAGCTTTACTCTTATTTTGGGCGTGCTAAGTTTATTTAAGTCATTTTTTCGGTTCACTTAACATTTTCTATATATCTCTGTCTTCATTATCAGCTGCATGCTGTCGGCGTTATATCCACTCCACACTGACCGAGATTCCCGTGAGATCACCATCGGCTTGTTGAAATCGAGAAAGGTCACTCCGTCAAGCTTTTTTCTTATATACGATACCCTTTGCCATGGCCCTTTCTTTCTAGTATATATATCTACGTCATTCTTTTGAAGTGAAGCAGATGGACACAACAAGTTCACTAAAAGAGCAGTTAGGCCTTTCCATAAGCCTCTACTCAAGCACTCGAGGAAGAAAGCTGAAAGACGTAATAAAATTGAAGCAGGTGCGCTAACCGCCACTTCTTAGTTCCATACTCTCAAAGATGGAGTGAAGCTTGCATTCTAAGCTCTTTCTTTTTCTTTCCATCGACCATCCCCTTCTCCTAACATGGCGAATAAACTGATTAGTAAATCTGCTTTCTTACTTCTACTACGATAATACTTATTTATTGTAAGAATGAAAGTCTCATCCGATTTCTTTCTTTTCTATACAATTTGAATGAATGAGATTCCATGGGGTTGTAGGAAATCGATTGCCGGGTCGTGTTCGTGAACCTATAAAGAACTTTTTCCCTCGGAAATTACTGAAAGACTGGCCCCTCACAGAAAAAGGGTCTCTGCTTAAAGGAAATAAGTCTTTGGGCGTACTTTTTGACGAGGCTCTTCAAGACCTTCTTTCTATTCTATAGAATAGCCAATAAAATCTTACTATTAAAATAGAGGGTAGTCTAGTCTAGCGCGTAGTTTCAAAGAATGAAATTAAGAGAATCAGCGATCTATGCCTTACTCAACCACCTCTTTAACTTCAGTAGTTAGGGGGCGCGGAGCCACTGTTATCTCCTCTTAGGGAGTCTGGTACCCACTCCTCTTCTCTTATTGGCTGGGGATGTACACAGCTGTCGAAGCAACGTATAATAAGCGTCGATCGCGATACGCCTTCGATCACCCGGATAGATTGAGTAAAGTAATGGCATCCACTGAGAGCTTACCTTAACTGGCATGACATCAAAGAAAACTACCACTCCACTTTTAAAGGCTTGCCTGACGGGCACTTGTTTGCTTTCTTGAAATGAGCTAGCTTAACTCTGATTGGGAAAAGGCAAGAGGCACTGACTCTCAAGCCTCAGAGAAAGCTGAATAAATCCTATAGATTATATTATTAGGGCAGCCGCAAGGAAACTAACCTGCACCCTATTTGTTTGAGACTCGGGATGGAAATGACCTCCTGTCTTTGCTTGTGTTGTGTTGTATGACGTCCACGTCGTCTTCGACTCTTATTCCAACACTAGTCCCTTCGTGGTGCCCACGGTGCGGTTCGTAGGTTAGTAAAGCAAGGAAATCCTACTGGCGGTAGCGGTTGTACCTTTGACCTATGTCTAGCCGCTTCTTTGATAATCGCATTCATTATTGGTTCACATTATCTCCTTGGGCAGGAAGTCTCTAAGCTCTTTCCTAAAGATAAATGACGGAAGAAAAGGAATGAATCAAGACGGTTCATCCACGGAGGGAAGCAAAGTCCATACCAGCTCCTGCTGTTGAGGTGCTCCTTTAATGGATAAAATCTTCCTCTCAGGAGGGCGATATACGTATTAATAGCAGATAGAGAAGAACAAAAATCAACACTTTCATTTGACCTGGAGGAATACAAGGGGTATTGGTCCAACAGCGGAAGTTAGAATTTGACCCCAATAGGCCCATCGAAAGCCTCCCAGATAGGCAGTTTGCTCCCCAGTGTAGGGGTGAACCTGTCAAGAACAATAGTTTGTAACGCGCTTAAGGTAAGGCCGGCTGTTAGCAGTCGATTCGGTAATAGAAAAAGCAAGACCTTTCTGAGCAGCTTTCACTCTCATAGCAAAGAAAGAAGCAAAGCAATGCTTATCATACGTCAAACGTTAGAGAAGGAAAGGAGCTGGTCAGTATAGGGCATCAGTAGCTTCAACTAAAGAATCAGTCGAAACGGACACTTAAGCTAAATCCGCAACAGAGCGAGTAGCCAGGTGTGAGTGTTATGGATCTAGCCCTTTACGAGCTGCAGAGCTAGACAAGCAAGAAGGCTCTTTTCAGCCTTTCCGATTTCTTTTATTCTAAAACGCTATTTCTTGATCCATTTCTTTTCAATGATAAGCAATTCATGCACAATTCAATTCTTTCCACGCTCGGTTCAAACTCAAACCAACAAGACGGGCAATCCTCTCGTAGACTGAGCACTATTAGCTGTATATTATTCTGTACATACGGTGTAAATACCGTAAATTATTGTATTATTATATACCATATCCATATAAGATAAGATCTCCTAGGGCACTAAGCCCATCTTGCTATCCAATTCTACAAGCACTAACCCAATCTCACTGAATGAAGTTTCACATCTTTCGTCTCAACTTGTCGGACCGCTCTCGAACCCGGGTGGGGAAGGAAAAGGAAGATGAGGGTGAACTTCAATGGAGAAAGAAAGCACTCGATGAGAAGTTCTATACCGGGACAAAGAAGATGATCACCAGCAGAGATAGTAATTCGAACCTTAGAGCATCCCTACTGTGAGAGAGACTGTCTTCCGGTCGAGGCATACTATCTAAGCGACTCTCCTAGTGGGTGACTTCTTTTGAACAGATCCACGCGCTCTATCAACTATATGTCACCTGCTTCACTTGAAAAACCCATATGAAATCACGCAAACCATGTCGGGTTCACAACCTAAGACAGAAAGCGAAAGGCTAAGGGAGGGTATGGGACTAATGGTTAAGGGTATTCCCCTAGTCATAGCATGGTCGAAGAGCTGAGGTAGTACTGACTTGACAACTGGACTGGCCTTGCCAATTGTGTATAGTGGACACGAGCAAAGTTGTCAGCAGCATTTTCCTAGCGGCCGAAATAAAAGGAAGGTTGATCGAAGGATCGGATCTACATGAAGCTTAAAATACAGCTAGCTTAGGCGCAAGACAATCCTCAGACGATATGAATTGGATTTGATCTCCCTCTTGTATACGCCATTTAGAGGTTCACCTTCTTCAATGACCTACTGACACTTCACTTTTTGAACGAGCATGGAAAGACACTATCAAAGACTGACGCCCCAGCGACTATGAAAGCCCGGTTCCCGGGTCAATATAAGAGTCCATCCACGGCATGAGAGGAGTGTACAGAAAGGGCTCAAGAGCATGTCTTCTTTTCGACCATAGCCATAAAGAGAAGAGTCTGACCCAGAAAAAAGCCATCTTGTAGAGAATGAACAGTCGATTTGGACAACCGGGGACCAGACCACTAGCCTAGATAATCAAAGAGGCACGGGCTGCTATCTTCTTATTATTATATTATACGATAACGAGATTGGAATAACGGGATTGGTCCCAAGCCGAATCCAAGTACCGGTGCTTGCTATCAGTAGAAGTATCAGCCTTCGCGCCCCCGGAAACGAAAAAATCAAGGTTGAAGATCGGCACAGGCGAGCTAGAAAAAAGGCTCTCAGGGATGAGGTATTCGTGATCCCGGGCACAGCACCAATCCCAGGCAAGAAAGAGAAAAAGTCCCATCTAGCACTATAAGTTCCTCGGATGTGAATTCTCGTTCCGGGATGCTTGATAAGGGCAAGATCATAGGAGTGGTCGCCAACGTCCGACAAGCAAGAATGCGGCATAGGGTCAAATAGGAAGAATTCTCCAAACACTAAAATCCTCGTTGGACGGAAAGAGGAAGGCGAAAGCCTATCTATAACTAGGGACCGCCAACCCAGACTTTGATCAACAATAGGCCAACTGCTGATTCTGGTAGTTCAAAGAAAGCCCATACCTAACTCGCTATGCTTACAGCTTGGCACGGTCCCGTGCTATGCTATTTGATCGAGATTCGAAAGACCCTTCCTCGCCGCCACCTTCCTTCTGAGCCAGCCCGATTGGAATCTTGTACACTTTCGTTATCTTTCTTTTATTGATCCAGCCTATACCTATTTCCTCTTGCTTCGTGCGGCCGGGCCAGGCCTGTACCTCATAGAACAGAAATCCTGTTTAGGAAGCTAGCAGCCATCAAGACTGAAGGCGAGTCAAGAAGGAACGGAGAGTTTACAATTCACAACCTGGCATCCCACACAGAAGACGATTTTGATTTGATAGCAGACTTTCTTTTGTGCCAAAGGGAGTTAGAATGTGCTTTGGTTCACAGGTGGTATATCCCTATATAGATATAGATAGGCTCTGTAGTCGGGCTTAAGCCAGTTTCACCGAGGGTTTAAGCAGTGATTAGGTACGAGCAATAGTCTGATTAGGATGATGCTGGAACTGCGCTCTCTATTAAGAGCAGAACAGACTGATCACTAAAGAGATACAAAGTTGTGTAGTTCCTTTGTGCCCAGAGGACTTGAAAGAGCTTCCTTAGGATTCAAAGTCGTAAGTCTTTCGCTTGCCTAAGGTTAAGGGAAGCCGTCTGGGAATTTAGCATACGCCGTAGTGTGGCTACTAGTTCCAGCAGGTATTGGTGTCTAATCTCTCTTACTGGGATGGTTCGTCTGGGAATAAGCTAACCCCTACCACGGCTTCAGCGCCTTAACGCAAGTAGTGTAGTCAGATAGTCCTGAGGTAGCCAACCGACCTTAACTTAACAATTACATTTCCTCAGTTGAGTTCTGAACCTCTTTCTCTTTTATATACTTTCTTTTTGATTTTTCTGTTAGATTCTTAGTAGCTGCTGTTTATTCAAGGATTGCATTTTCTGTGCTCGAATGAAACTTTGGTTGGACGGGCAGGTCGAGGGATCTCAAAGAGAGGGTGCAGTTAGTCAGTACGGCAAGTAGAAAGCAGCTCAAATACCGGCAGGTAGAAAGGAAATAAGCTAGGCGATTACCGGAAAGTAGGCCAGTTCCGGTAGTGGTTACTTGATCAGAGAATCAACTCCTTGCTTCATTCTTTGTTCTGGTAATCTATTGTAGTTGTTATTAAACAACAGTATTCCCACCTCGTCTATCTATCCTTTTAAGCCGAAGGAGAGGAGTGAGGGGTTTACCAAGAAAGTATGATCCTTATGGGAATCATAGCTATGCCCAGGTAGTTTCATATTAGCAAGAAAATGGGTATTCTGAATGAATAAACGCTAAACGATATTTTATTGATATTGATATATTAATAAATCTATTGAATAAACAGGAACTAGCTCAACTTGTAGGGAAGAAACAAGCTACCTTAGGGAAGATGCCTTAGTACAAGCGCTAAGCGAGTGAGTGAACTGCTCCCTCTACTTCCCTCTGGCGTATTTCTCATCGAAAGTGTGTATGAAGACGAGGATAAAGACAGTCTGCGGCTGTATACTCAATCTCCACGGAGGAAGGATCATCTTGGGTTTCAAAGATCCAATCCAATTTACAGGTTTTACCACGACTGGCTCGAATCTCTTTATCTACGGCTAATCACCTCGTCTCCGGACTTCTCATCTCCAGTATCTTCCGCATCCGAACTGGTTCACTAGACTTTAGGTGCTTTTTAGCTGTCTTCGAGGTTCGTTTCTCAGCAACTACCCCCCGGGATTCGTCTTCTCAGCTTTTGACTATCTCGAGTTTCTCATCTATGAACGTGCCGGTTCTGCTCTCCCCTTTTATTTTGGGTTGCCCAACCCTCCATAACTCAAATATTATTATCTATTTAATTACGCCCCGCACAACCATCTTAACTCGCTCGGCCTCCTCAAAGAAGAAGTCTTCTGTGTCAGCTTCTCGCTTCAGCTCGCAGGCCTGCTGTGCTGCTCTTCAAGCAGATGCTTCTTTCTCTTCCAGCCCAAGCCCATCTTGACTCTTCCTCAAAAGAAAGGAAGGCTCAGAAGGACTCGCCCAAAGCAGAAATATAATATACAAGATGGAATGGTTCATCAACATGCCTTGGGAGCATGAGAGCGCGACTGGGCAAACACTTAAATAAGATGTAGGGCCCCCAAAGGATAGGGTAAAAGTTTATTCCAATCTTTCGGATAAAACCTAACCGACAATTTAGATTCTGGAAAGACCCTTCTTACTGGAAACCCATTATGACCTTTGTACCACCAGACACTTATGCCATTCAATCAAATGGAGAAGCAAATCTGTGAACTACCCCGCACTTCTTCTTCGTAAAAAGAACATGTTTCTCCTCGTAATAATCTTCGTAATCAGAATCTGGATACTTAATCTACGACATTCATGATCAGAGTCGACTGGACTGGAATGACATTGACGCAGAAACAGAATCAAGAGAGTAGGCAGAAGCTAGAACTGCTCGATCCGGCCGAGGCTTTTTCGATCCAGCGATACCGATAAGCTAGACCAATAGTCGCGCTCCTAACCCTCTGAAAAAAAAAGACACATAGAGGGCTCATTTGTCCTCCAGGATGAGCCTTAGAATTTTTTAAAAGCCGGGCTCTCGGAGCAGAGAGATACAATTCGAAATGAGCGCAAACATGAAAACCTTCTAGTCTACCTTCCAAAATGAAATTAGCTCGATGGAAGGGCGCCCACTTCCCCGCTCGCCCCTACCCACCTCTCGGGGTGGCCTCGCTCTCGCCTTTGGTTCGAGCTACTTTTGCTCCCGGGAACAGATAGCTTGCTGCCCAAGTCTACCTACTCTGACTCTCTCTACCCGGGGGATCCTTAGCCAGCCCTCTATATAGTTAGCTCCTTTCTTTAGCTTCTTAGGAGTGTCAGGTATGCCCCCGAAAGGATTCTGATCATAGTCGTTCAGCGCGTCAAGTTGACACTATAGCTACAGGCAAGTGTTTAAGGTCGTGATTTCTCATTCAATGGCCTCACTATTTTCATTCCAATGTACAATACGACATCGGGGATTTCACCCGCAGGCTATACTGTCAAGCAAGGAAGGCGACTGGCGGCTAATTCGCGTGACGAAAAGCTAGGTTTTATTCCATCTCTAGTTTCATCGGATCATTCATAGATGACATGCTTCTAAAGACTGCTGCTCAAGTACGGCTGACGACAACGCAAGGCCGTGTACCGAAAAGCTGCCACCCAGTATAATGTACCAACGCCTGAATTTGACGGACGCGACGATGATAGCTACGAAATGTGCCGAGCCTATGTCCTTCCCAATCTAAGGGACAGTGTAGAGCGAACTTACCAGATTCTTCCCGAATCTTTTCAGACAAGGAGGGAACAACATCCCGGTCCGATGTTGGTTTTCCAACCCGACAGGACAGTCTTCCCAAGCGCCCGACTCAACGAGAATATTGCCTCATAGCTGGCACGGCAAAGCGTATCGTCCCCTATCTTTATAGCACCCCGGACACCCAATTGATCGTTCCCCGATTGACACCTGAAAGCCCTGAGTTCTACCCGATCATCCCCAGATATAGATGCGTCACACAAGTCACTCTCTTTTCTTTCAATGGCATCCGCTTTCAAAGCCTTTTCGTTAGCAATCCCTTCACACCGCCCTCCTCACTCCTCATCAAGCAATGGATGATAGTAGTGCTGTCAAGAGTTCAGACCGTCGAATGAATTGAATTGTGGCCTGGTGGGAGGACTTGTGTGACGATGCAGCTGGCACCTTTGAGGTCTCGTTGCAGAGTAGGCAGACACTCTTGCGTGCACTGTACACGGTTGGCGCGGTTGTGAGAACTTAATGGAACTTTTGAGTGGAATTCCGAGACTCGAGAGAAGGGACTCAAAGCGCTGTTCTCCTAGGGCTGACTCAACCATAGTTTTCTGGAAGGAAGTACTCGATCACTTATAGCTGGATTTGATCCATCAATGGAAGCTCGATTGTTTAGCAGGTTGGTATGTGCCGCTTTATCCTTCCAAAGGCACATTGAACGAAGGGCTCATCTATAGAAAGCAAGCTATAGCTATGGGAATAAGTCATGTCCTAAGCCTAAGGTTTTGGGCACCGTAGTCTCATCTATATCGATGGCATTATAAAGGGGATTTCCTTCTTTGCCACATCTTGATTCTCTTAAGAAATTCCCTATTCAGGCTTTCCTGCTCCTCAGTGAACCGGATCAACCACGACGGCAGGGTCTACTTCTACTGGTCTTGGATTCTCCCTGCATACATAATCATCAACGACTAAAAAGAAGGCTTATACTTGGATCTTCTCTGAATCAGCAATGCTGTAATCTGCATCTCCCTTAGTCTTTTCACTTCCACCTAACCTAGAACCTAGGATAGTTAGAGGTTTAGGATCAAGCCCAGCCTCAGCTATGGTCTCCCCGCAACAGTTCTCGATGAGCCGCAACCTCAGCATCAAAGAGGTTCTCACTCCCTTCCAACAAAGAAAGTTCAGCTTGATCAGAAACAGACCCAACAAGATCACCTTGGGACTGACCAGACCGAAACGGGTCAGAAGTGGAAACTCTTTACTCGCTGGAAAGAGCGAGTAGTAACAACAGGAGCTTGGATAAAATCCTCGATGGAAACATCTGGGGATAAAGCAGTAGCGTAAGACCACCTGACGTACTTGAGCCAGGCTTCAGTCCAAGATCTTAGAAGTGTCATATCCTCTAAGTACTCAAAAGTCTCAGACTTATAAGTACTCGTTGGAGGCACCACAAGATCCTTAGGTCTGAAAGCTTGTTGAAGCTTCCAGATCAATCGACCTTTTAAATAAGGGTCGACAGGACAGCACTGGCCAAGCCACAACTCGAAAGGTAGCTTAGCCTTTAACCAAATCGCCTTCAGCCGTAAGACTGTAGACGACTTAGTGTGGTTAAGTTTACCAAGAAGCCTATAACCAATACCATACAATCGACATAGAGTGGAAAACCTATGTTATAGAGATGACAAAGGGAATACATTATTCCATGTATTGTATGGGAATTAGCCTGGTTTCGAATAGAAACAGGGGATAAAGCCACTGTTAAATTCTTACACCTAAACTTCTTAGCAAACTCAGCGCCACCCACATCTGAGACTAAAGACTTAGGAAGTGATATAGTCACACCTAAATCCTTAAGTGTAGATAGGTAGACTTCTGCGACCTTTGAGTCGGCGATACAAATATCGTCGCCAAGGATAGCATACTTATCAAAGCGCTTCCCCGGATATATCTTCTCCGCACACCACCAAATGGTGGGACAGTGTAAAGAGCGGCCAAGAAGCGAGATATCCAAGAGGTTGCCCTGATCCTTGGGCTGATAGTCAAGTAATTTGCTCTTGAATGACAGGTCTACTCTCGGATACAAAGGTTCTATGTTCAAGCAATTGGGCCAACTTTCATTGGATCCTTCCGAAGTAGGCGAAGGTAGAGTTGCTGACCTGAACGCTTTGGCTCTTTTTGGTAAGTCTTCTCGGAGTAAGAACCTTTCTTTTTGAGCCGGCGCGGAGACCTATGGTCTCCATTCCGCCTTATCTTTGCTCTCTGTTGGTGTGAAGTTGCTAGCATAATCTGGTAAGCAGCGGGCTTTCTATCCTCAGAGGTTCCGGTCACGCTAGTCTAGAACATCTTCCGACCGTTGGCTGCTTGCTCTCTGGACTCCTGGAGCGACTTCCTTTGAGTTGCATCGAAGAGAGTCTCTTATAAGCGAGTTCCTGTCAAAGGGAATCATTATTCGTAAGTTCCCGTGTGTAAAAGTTGCCTATTCAAAAGGGCGATCAAAAAACCTCTTGCTCTATCTTGCGTCCCTCCATCCCAGATCTCTAGGAACAGGGCTGACAGCAACACCATTAATCGAACGAGTCGGGATGAGAATCTCACATGGTGCCGTTCTAACTCGTTACGCACGCAATTGACGTAGCAGACCTCTTGCATGATTGTTTCAATCAAGACAAGAAAGATACGTCGTAATAAGATCAGGTTACATAATGGGTCTGTGAGGGAACATCAATAAAGAGGATCAGACCAAGTGCGAGATTGGATCAAAACAAAAATTGCGTATGAAAGGATTCTGGTCTATCTGAGACCTATCTAAGTACGATCGATCAAGTCATTCAGTAAAGTCTCTTCGCGTTGTGTTTATGGAATGATATTAGAGCAGGTCGGTCTAGGTAGTTGATATTGCTCCCGATAATTTCTTTTCCAGTTTCGTTTGTGCATCTTTCTCTTTCTCCCTTTCTGTTTGTTGGTCAACAACCAACCACAACTCAATAGAATTCGTCAAGACTCCGGACAGAAAGAGAGTCCGGAGGGAATCATTGTTTCTCAATCAATCAATCATGGACAAAAAAGATAGTTATACTTTCATAGCACTTGATGATCGGCAAAGCGTGATAGCTGACTTATGTGATCAAGTATCTCGAAACATGGATGCGACAAGTCTTCAGTTGCCACCAGCATGGACGTCGATAAGAGAGGTTGTTGACTATGTATATGATATTCAACACGTGACGACAACTTTTATGATAGAAATCCACAATGAAATGGCGCGTGAGGACTTTCAAAATGGGTGTATATGGCAGGAATTTGTGGACGAGGTTAAATTACTGGTGCCCAGCCCTCTTGAACAATTTGAGATAATCCCTTTTCTTCCTATTCAGATAGGTGACTTGTATTTCTCATTCACAAATCCCTCTTTGTTTATGCTGCTCACTCTAAGTTTGGTCTTACTGCTGGTTCATTTAGTTACTAAAAATGGAGGAGGAAAGTCAGTACCTAATGCTTGGCAATCCTTGGTAGAGCTTATTTATGATTTCGTGCCGAACCTGGTAAACGAACAAATAGGTGGAAATGTGAAACAACAGTTTTTCCCTTGCATCTCGGTCACTTTTACTTTTTCGTTATTTTGTAATCCCCAGGGTATGATACCTTATAGCTTCACAGTTACAAGTCATTTTCTCATTACTTTGGGTCTCTCATTTTCTATTTTTATTGGCATTACTATAGTGGGATTTCAAAGAAATGGGCTTCATTTTTTAAGCTTCTTATTACCCGCAGGAGTCCCACTGCCGTTAGCGCCTTTTTTAGTACTCCTTGAGCTAATCCCTCATTGTTTTCGCGCATTAAGCTCAGGAATACGTTTATTTGCTAATATGATGGCCGGTCATAGTTCAGTAAAGATTTTAAGTGGGTTCGCTTGGACTATGCTATGTATGAATGATCTTTTATATTTCATAGGAGATCTTGGTCCTTTATTTATAGTTCTTGCATTAACCGGTCTGGAATTAGGTGTAGCTATATCACAAGCTCATGTTTCTACGATCTTAATCTGTATTTACTTGAATGATGCTATAAATCTCCATCAAACTGGATAGTTCGAAAAAGAGAGTACTTTCCATGTGCTTTTTGTGCACATAGAAAGGAGGCTCCCAGTCACGACATAAAGGCATTGGAAGATGACTTGGCTGGGGGAAAGGGGAGCGGTGAGGTGGGCCCCTTTGCTTTGAGCTGTTAGCCTATCTTTTCTAGGGTACTATTCCTTGCTTTCGAATTCATTCCTCTGAGCCAACGACGATAGAGAATCAGACTACAAAATTATCTTCCCCTCTGACACTGATTAAATCAGTGGGGTACGCTAACAGAAGACCAAGATGAAAGAAGCTTTCTCGTCTAACTGGTTTGATCTCGGTGATATGAGTGCTATCTGGAGTTAAGATGAGCAAGAATCGGATCTTAGGCGAACAGGTTTACCGGCTCTACGACCCCATATAAATAGGGCACTACTGTAGTGCTCATTGGGCCTCCCGCTTTATCAATCACAGCTTCTCAATGAGATCACTGACAGACAAATCAGTCATCTCTTACGCTATTTAGGAATGGATTTCGGCCACAAGAATCTGTATTTCGAAATCAGGATAGCATTCTCCCTCCTCTCCTTTTAGAATGTCGAGCTACTTCATACCTTGTTCTATCAACAACACGCTACTTCGTTCCTCTCCTTATAGAAATGCAACTACGTTCCTTTAGCGGTTAAGTAGGATTTATTCATAATAGAAGGGATAGGTTTTAGTCCTGGTTCAAGGTGTGAAGAGAGAGGCTGTCCCAAAAGGACAGGTACAAGACGAAGTGGCAGAAAGATAGAAGTCTTGCACCCTTCAATGCCTTTTCATGCTGATTGGGTAGAAGAAGTCAGATAGAAGGACTAGTCCTTTAGGGAATGATCTTATCTGGCTTTAGACTCCTTTCAACGACACAAGGGACATCAGGACGCTAACTTTATTGCGAGCAAAAATCTTATATTATCCCTTTTCTACAGGGGAATGACCGTCACAAGTTAAATGAAAGGAATTCCGCTTTAACTTCGCAATCTGGGAACTCCATTCATAAGCTGTTGAAGTATAGCAGGAATTAATAAAAAAAGGCTCTCCCCCGAGCCTTAGGAAAGTAAAAGGAGGGGTTCAAAGTGCAGAATTGGGGCACTACTATATTCCCCCAATTCTTACTGAGGAAGAACGGATTTAAGGAAGCCGACTCTCGTTCTTTATCTACGGGAATATGAAAAGTAGACCTGTCGCGCTTCGAAGAAAGGTAGTTCCCTGGGGTCTGTCTATCTTACTATATATACGATGCACCTAGGTTTCCAGACGTTCAGACTGAAGTCTGAGAAGGCAAGAAGAATTTTCTCTAAAAGTGAGAACCTTTTTGTTGTCCCACCAGATTTTTAGCGGAAATATTGGAGGCGACATGGGATTCATTGAGGATTTTGAGTAAGGCATTCCTGTGAGCTTCTGATGCTATCAGGAGACCTAAGATAGATATCCGAGCTGGCATCTTATTGAGTTGTTCAACCACACTGAATTCACTGTTCTTGAGGATCATCAAGAATTCCTTAATTTCTTCCTCTGCTGCTTTACAGGTTCAATATCTCCCATTTTCTCCTTTCTTTTCTTCCTTCTTAGTTAAAACTCTTCTGGAGTATAACATCTTCCAGAACGAGTCATTCCTCCAATTTCTGCCACCTACCTCGGGCTCTTTTCCCCTTGTTCGGTAGTAGCCTCGATGCCGTAATTCCAAGGCACAGCATGATTTCCCGTGTAAGGTTCCAGGAGGCTGATAGTGATGGGTCCCTTCGAGGGTGGATAGGTGAGAACCATCGGTTTGGGGATGGGTCTGAGTGTGAGGATTTGATGGTGCGAAATATGATGCGCTTGGAATGGTGAGAACAAGGGGCTGCGGTTGTGATGGAACTGGTACTAGGTAGGTGGATCGAGGGTTATCGAAAAAAGCAAGGTTTTGATGAGCTTGATTCCCCGGAAGTCCCCGATACACCCACAATTAGAAAGGGGAAACCAAGATCTCCAAAAAGAATACCCAAGCGATTAAGTAGATAGATGCGCAGGAAATAAAAAAATAAGGAGATGCAAAATAAAATAGAAGGGAGAGATACACAATAAAGACAAAAGCCGTATTTCTTAAACCATCATAACAAAAACGGTTCAAACATCAAAGAGGTTTTCCTACAAGGCCCAGATTCTGACCTGTTATCATACTCGCGGTTCTTCCGTCAGATCCGATAGTCCTTGCTAAAGCTACTGCGATCAGACAAGGAAGACAGCGAAGGGAAGAATGGAAATGGATCATTGTGCTATCTGGTTTACCCTTTATCCCACTTATTCCTTTCCGCTACCCTTTCTTTCTTTAGAGCAAGAAGCGGAACTATAGAGATTATATGAAAGTTTTTTCTTACGAATCGGAAGATGTCCAACAGCCACGAAGGAAGGTTGCTCCCAATCTTACTATAAGTAAGTCATTTTTGATTTTTCAAGCGAAACTACGACATTCACCGAGGTTGGCACAGGGAGCCGCTCCGAGTGTGAGGCCGGGGTGATGGGAGGGGGGTCAGAGAAGCGAGATTTTTGTATGCATGAGGAAAGAGGAGATTGTTAATAGAAAGCTAATAAGCTCTTTTTCTTTTTGGGCTTCCCCTTTTTCAATCACCTCCTACCTTATGGAAAGCCCACTGCTGAAGACCCTCAATCGAAAGGTCAAGGATTGTTCGTGCTGTTCCGTATATAGATAACACCATCTCCGGTTCTTGGAAACCCACCGCTCTTCTTCTTATCGCTCTGCTTCTAGCTATTCGGATAGACCACACCTCAGAAAGAAAGTCCGCTATTCTATTCCATATCATGGCAGCAATCCCGGGAATGGGCATCCATTATCAGATGTCTAGGCACAGAGAGATATGCCAGAAAGACAGGATACAGGTACTCTACGGGAGAAGGGATTGGATTTGGCACGCTGAAACCCTAAGTCCCCTGTTCCCTTTCTTATGATAAAAGAGATTGTTGAGTCCAATTGTGGGTGGATAAGGCGTCTATGCTTGAAACTGATCCTTAACTTAAGATTGGAATCGTTTAGCGTCTATCTATTCCGTGTATTCTTGTGAGGAGAAGCCCCCTTTCCCTGCTTTCTAGATCTTTATGACGAATAGGTTTGATGATTCCGTTGTCTCTCTTTCCTAGGCCTGTTCCAGGTGTGTACCCGGATCTAAGCTCCGAAACCTGCTTTTCTTTTCTTAAGCCCGACGTCTGCCACTTTCAATAGTAATATTATATGTCCTCCTTCGCTTGACCTATTTGAATTGAACTAGAGCTTTCTTTCTTGACAGACAGACCGGATTTCCAACTAGATTCCTATTGAGACCCTTTACGACCTACCAGATGATCATCCTAGAGTTCCCTCTAGCAAAGTTTTGTCAAAAGACATAGACCGTGGCGTGGCATTAGTTCTAGCTCTCATTTCTTGCTTTTTTTTATAGCTAACTGCCCAGACAAAGAAGGTCAGAGAAGGCTCAGGTATGATTAAGTCTCAATCGATTCTCACTACCGAATCGATTTCTCCCAAGGCTAAAGAAAGCACTGAGCCTGCTCCGAAAATGCTGTGAGAAAGAGGATCTGTTGGTTTAGGAAAACTATCACTTTTGGTTCATGAAGAAGCGGCCCCTCCGCATCAAGATAGTCAATCGATAGAGGTGTTGGGGTCTTCTTCCTCAAATCGGTTATCGGTGAAATGACTCTCATTGGTTGGAAGTACCAAAGACTCCCTAGCTTCCTGAAAACCAAAGTCAGAGCATCTTCTCCTTCAATTGCGCTAACAGCTCAAATAGCAACGATGGTAATGACGATAGCTTTACAGGAATTGCTTTAGGGATTCTATTTGAAAAAAGTATAATGCCACATCTGACTCAACAGCTTCTTATTCCTTTTCTTCTTCATGTGTAAAAGCCCTTCCACTATATGCAAGCACTTTTCTTGCTGTAGAAAGTATAAAGTCTCGCAAGTAAGGCAGCAAGAAGAAGAGGAGGCTCGGCCATTAACAGTTGCGTTAGAATTGCCTCTCCATCCGCCGCTGAAGAAAGAATCTAACCCTTCCGCTGTCCCTACTATTCGACATTTCCCGGAGGAGTCAATCAGTGAGGGAGGGAAGATTCAAGACTGAACAGCCTTCCAACTCCATTCTCTATCCTCCGAATCAATCGCTAATGTATAACCTTTGAAAAGCTTTCGAACTTCCCCTTTCCCGATCAATAGGCTGTTAGGGCTTTAGCCCAAGAACCCGATGCCCATTCAATAGAAGAAGTTGTTCGACCTTCGGAACCTGGTTATGAGATTCGTTGTTCGATCTTGAAGCAAGCATTTTTCGTCCAGCCGGAGGAATAGTCGTTATTTCACCATTTGAATAACCTTGAAAAAAGCCTTCCTCAGCAGAGAACAGAGAGGTACTACCTACTATCTTCCATTTTCCTTTTCTGACTCCTGTCTTAAACCTTTCTACTTTAACACAGGCACCTACCTAATATAATACATAAGGGACAGAAGTTTGACCGAATCGCACCCCAACCACCTTTGGAGGAAAGCCAGATGGGACCAATCGAGGAAGCAGATCCAATTCCAACAACTTAAGACATTTTTGTTCAAGTTCCAAGGGCTGAGCACCAAGAAGAAATAGAGCATCAACCCGAGGAAATGAATCCTAACCGGGATGGGATAGAAGGACCTCTGATTGCAGAGCCGGAAGCCAACCATGGGGAATCAGTGACACCGAGCAATGATGCTCAAATCGCTCCGCTGCAACGACTCTCATTTCAGATGAGCATTCTTCTCAAGTTGGCGAAGGTGTCCGATCTACTAGCTCTACTCCAACCAATCCGGAGACTACAAGACCTTCACCTCAATCTCCACCGGTTCCCACTTAAAGCAAAGCATTACCTAAGGTAGATCATTTATCTCTCAAAACTCCTTCCAGTTTGCCATAAACCTTCTTGGCTAACTGTTGACATCATCTTCAATCTCAGACTATTGGGATTGGAGCAAGAGTGGAATGGAAGAAAGAAAGCTGTCCTTATCTTCTCCTCCAACCGGTACCTCCTTCCGACATGAAGGAATGCCCGAGATTCCTTCGGGGGCTGGTCTGTCCTTTCAGTTCTGGTCTGGGGAACGCCGATCAAAGAAAGCACTCCTATACTGCCTGGTGTTGATTCGGCAATTTGCGTCTAGTGGGGAGCTTTGTCATCTCAAAGAATAAGCGGATCTTCCCTTGCATGCGGATCTGAAAGTCGTGGATCTCGGCCGGTAGCTGCTTTCTGCTCTCCTTATTAGTGCCAACTCCGCTAGGTATAGGTAGGGAGTCTTCTACAAGTCGCATTACTGGTCGATGACCTGATTTTGGAAGCAGTCGAGATGCCTTTCCTGGGGGAACCCTTCCTTGCATTCTTTTATTGTATTCGCTTCAATCGCTCCTGAATCGGCGGATCAAAGATAGGAATACCTGACTTTCACTGCTAGAGGTGGATTGGATGAGAGGCCGCTATTTGCTTGCTTCTCCTGTTCGCTCTAGTTCACCTGGTTTACAACGGTCTGTTTGCTAGGTTTTAGACAAGGGCTAAGGGCGAGTCATCCCTCTTAGCAGCTCTTTCCTAATCAATCAGCTTTTGTGCTCTCCCGGAAAGACTTTGAAGAATTCCACCAACTACTTTTCTCATGAAAGGTAATACTTAAAAATAAGACTTTCTTTCTCTTGCACCACGCCGGAACGTATGGACACTGCCTAAAGTGAAGTAAGAAGGAATCGGGGTGGCTAGCTTTCCTGCTTCTGTGCTTGTTATTAAGAAGATAGAAAAGAAAGGGATGGATCTTCTTCCTAGCAAAGCAAAGGAAATGTTACCTAATTCATTATAAGAAAAAAGATTATCATAGGAAGTGAGCTGATAGCCTTCTTAGCTGCCATACCTTTTCCTCCTCTCACGTTGCTCGATAAACTAAGTGAATACGGGGCTGGCTGGGTCCATTCCGTTCAGGAGTGCTTCCGAGATCTTTTTTTCAAAAACTTCCCCTATCGATAGTATGCTGCCGGTGAGGACAGTGGCGGAGAGGCAGTTCCCGACCTAAGGTCAGTTTGTTAAGAATAGAAGGTGAGAATCGCACATACGGTAAGGGTTCGCTTTGACTGCCATAACTGAAAGACTGGCCCAAGGGCCCTGGCAAAAGAGGTTCACTAGCCGCTTTACTGACACAATTGAAGAGGTCAGGTCGAATGAAGAAGGGTAGACCGAGAATCCGAACTCTTGTGCCTAAGAGGTCCGTCCCATTGAAAAGTGCTTGGTATTGTCCCTGCATGTGGTGTTTTCCTGCTATGGCTCTTTGACAGCGAGGCTAGTCCAGATGGGCAGTGATGGATGGAACCTTTGCCCTTATTCGGATTCTCACCTATGTTTTCGCAATTGAGTAACCCAAAGAGCCATTCCGGTTAAAGAGAAAGTGTCCGGCAATGCCAGGTGTATTGTGTATTTGCTATATGTAATATAGTTACGAACTGGCTGGGGCTTCTCATCAGTCCCCTTGGTTAGGGAAATCTTCGTCCTCCTGGAATGGGAAGGGCTCGCATGAGCGTCAGTCATTAGCGGTGGCTATCAGACCAGATCCAGGATCGGTCGCAGGAGTCCAGCCGTTCTAATTCTAAGCAGGTGGAGTTTTATGGTATGGAATTATTCAAAAGTTGTACTTGCTTTGACCTTTTGCTACAGAGCAAAGAACAAAAGATCGATCCAGATTCACCTCACCCTTGACCGTAGATCGTTACCAACAGAGGACTGGGCAGTTGATATCGAAATATAAGATTCAAAATTACCGGCTTTCCCTCGCAAATCAAGCGCGAAACGTACTAAATCTTTCATCAGCCAGACCTGGTGACATACTCCAGATGAGTGGCCGACCCCAATTGCGGAGTAATATAAATATGATTTAGATTAGGTCGCAGGCCCTATTGGAATGGGTAAGCCGTTTTACCTCTGTCCGCCTATGCCCTTTTTTCTTCCTTTGTTGCCGCTTCCCAGACATGGGATTTATTATAGGAATTAAAACGAGGTATTTAAATAATAATCGCCCAGAAAGCCTAATAGCAAAATCTCTATAAAAAAGAGCATATACATGAATCGAAAGACATATAGATATCGAAGTGGGCCAGCGAATGAGTTCACTAGCTGTTTAGATAGAAGATCTAAACAAGGTATGCATGAAACAGGAGAAAAGGATGATCAAAAGGTATTGAAAGGTAAATGAATGCATATCCTGTGGATGCCGCATTAGCGGTGTTAGGACTTTCCCTTCCTTCTTCCTTATAGACTTACAATATCAATTTGATTTGAAGAGAATCCATAATACCTCCGAGTCGTTTAGTAGAATGTGAGAAAGAGAGCAGCTGAGCAAGGCTAGCCTTTCAACTAGATTCAAAATAGATACAAAAGGGAAAGAAAGGCGAGTGAAGTCACTTCTGGGAATTCAGTATAGGATCCCGGCTTCCCTATATGATGATTAGGAGGATGCCTGAACTGGCTGAATCCCTACTCTACTAGTCACCGATGTTGGTGCTTTTTTGTAAAGGCATAGCGTAAATCCTGCCCTGTTCTTCTTACCGCTGCTATAGAACTGCTGGAAAAAAGAATAAAGATATACCTCCAGAGCAAAGTATAAACAGAGATGGCTTGGGGTGAGGGGAAGTACAGGAAAGAGCCAATTCCATTAAAAAGAGAAAGGCTTCACATTCATGCACGGAATCCACTGTTGGGATAGGCTATAATTAGCAAAGTAGGCTTTGTTTTAAGTTTCGTTCCCACTGCTAGTTGGAGAGACAGGAACGGATATCTAGGCCGGGTTGTACCGATGGCATGTAAGCCTTAGTGGGGGTGGGCTTATTAAGCCGAAGTAATCGGTGAATCATCTCGGATAGCTCGAAACTACAAACGAAACGAAGACTAAAAGCGGGCTGCTAAAAAAAAGAATTCTAAGAATTAGAATTACCTTCTTCATTATCCGACTCAGTCTTTGAGAAGAAGAAATAAGGCTAACCCCTATATGAAAAACCGGTAAGATCTGTGTAAAAGAGCTGTTTCGGTTTCGTATCCTCTGGTGGAGGAAGGTACTGGATCCATTTACAGGCATTTCTTAAGCCATCCTTAAAGCTTAAACCAGAAAAGGATCAATTGAACGTGAATGTGTCTAGCCGTTCTAGAGTTCGAGTCGGAGAATAAAGACGAGATCAAGTGAGGCTTCACTACAACTAAATAAGCGGGGAAGCCTTACCAACACTGAGAGTAATGGATAAACAAATGACTCAACTGGGTAGACACGTAGCGCAGAAGGGCCATCTTTACTTTCGATTAGAGAAATGCGGGTTCCAAGTAATACCGCTTGCTCTGCTCGCAGCTTACACTGGTCTGTCGGAGTTTTCAGCCAATTTCTTTTGGCACTGGGATGCTGTAAAATGGATTCTTAGGTACCTCAGAGGCACTTCTGTGTGTTTGTGTTTTGGCCATGGAAAATGATGGCTTCTGATGAACTAATGATAGATATCCTTAGCTTCCACCTAAGTCTCGTGCAAGGGGACAGATAGACTCTAACGAGTATACCAAAACAAGCAAAAAATTGGTTCATAGTATCCTGATTAAACACAGCATGAGAGAAAAGTAACACATCATCCGCAAACAAGAGGTGGGAAATAGACGGGCCATCCTAGCGACTGGTAATGTAGCCCATTCTCGAGAAGCTACTTTACTATCAATGAGCAAAGAAAGTTTTTTCCATACAAAGGAAAAAGAGATAATATGGGGAGAGAGGATAACCCTGACGGAGACCACGTTTGGAGAGAACGCTGGGTTCCATTCCAGACTACTGATAGAGAAGCCTGAGTCACGCAAGACATGATTATAGTAACCATCCGACTAGGAAACCAAAAATCTAGGAGATTTTGCTGGAGAAAAACGCCAGTCCACCCCATCATAAGCCTTGGCTAAATCTATTTTCATAACTAAGCAGCCATTGCCTTCTTTTAGGTTTAGAGTTGGATGGGGTACAATGCTTGGCTTACGGCCTGGATGCTTTAGAGCAGACAGAGTTGGATTAGCTCTGGCAAAAGCAGCCAAAAGAGAAAGAGATTCGGAAGCTACCTACATATCTTCTCTTCGAGAAGAAGCTTAAGGCTAAGAATGAGAGAGAGTTAGCCTTTTCGATAGGCTTTCCTTTCCCTATGAGCTGATTGATATTTCGATAGAGATTGAGATCTTATAGCTTCTAAACCACCTTAAGGGTAGCGAATATAAAATAAAGGGAATGAATCGTTATCTTCTATTAGCTGAATGCTAGGCCGTAGGCCAGGTTAAGAGAAAGCTCTTTCCCCAGTTTCTAGGTAAAAGCATACAGAGGAAGCAAAAAAAAAAGTGTGAGTTCCTAGCTAAAATACAGAGAATTGAAATGGAAAACAAGCAAATATGTTATTTATTCTGTCTGGGCTTGCGAGGACTGAAGCTCTGAGAGCCACGATTCAGCAGCTGACTGAAACGGTAAATAGACTGTAAGATGAAATTAGTCGCTGGTCTGAAAACTATGATGAACAGCAGAGCGATCTTGATGTAGCTAGGCAGAGGATAGAGTATCTAGAAGCGGATTCTCCACGATGAAAAGAGTCAATTGTTAGATGAGGCCGCAGTGCGAGAAGCTAAAAAGGTCAGAATCACCAATGAAAAAAAAAGAGCTGCAAGAAATCAGGCATGCCGCAACCAAGCTTTACAAGAACGTGATGACCAGTTGGCAAGAAATAACAAAATCATGCAAGAAGAAGACAAAGAAGCTAGCTATCCGGGTAGCAGCCATTGAAGCCGGTAAATCAAGCCCAAGCCTAACCGACGAAAGTCTTATAATAAAGGGATTGGTCTGGAATAGTTGAGGAGGGTAGTACACTGTCTAGCTTAAGAGTGCCTGAACAGGCATAGACTACTTGCATGTCGAGCAGATCTAATCACAACAAGAAAGAAGATTGGGGGTGACATGCCCTAGAAGCTATGGCTCAGTTCATCCTAGAGTAAAGGCTAAGAACTGTCTCGCGGGAGTATACCATAGTTCGTGGCTAGATTCTTCGAATCAATGCGGCGACTCATCCCCTCCCTGCTTCCAAAATAAGGTCCGGCATTGTTATCCGATAGTGAATCAAATAATTGGCAAGGTCCCACATAGTTGACATAATAGCTTTTCTTTTCCTCTAACTCGAAATATCATAAGATAACAGAAAGGTTTTGATTCGAGGTTTCTAGCCGTCTTCACTGACTGGAGCCAAAACCAAATAAAGCAATAGCGTCTGTTTACGTCATTGTCCAAAGGAACGAAGTAACTCGACTGTAAGGAAAGGTTTACTTTTTCGAGAGGTGTAGTCTTTAACAACATTTCTCTCCTTTTCCCTTGAAATACTCCTCAACCTATTTCCCAAACAGCAGTTCACGACTTCCGAGCCTTAGAAGTAATCGTATTGACTGTCCGTGCTTCTTCTATTGATTGACTTCCTGAAAACTTATTCGTCTTTCCCTTCTTCGACTGATTTGTGAATAACTGGTATGAAGTGGCTCGACTGATAAGGAGAGGTATGAGTCATATTCCTTATAGGCATTCATGCTAACAATTCGTCATATAGGGTATTGATTTCCTCTGCAAAACCGTCAGGGTAATAAAGAATGGATGTTGTAGCTAAGTGGATTCCCTTCTTCTAAGGAGCTAACGGGTAATTCATTCTTTGTAGTTAGTAGCTAACTCGGCCTAGGGCTGCCCTTCATGCATGGGATTTTTGCAGATTATCATTTTTATAGAACAATGCGAGATCAATTTCTTTCCTCGCTTAGCAGCTCTTTGGATTTGATGCAAGGGCAGAGAAAGAGGAAGACTTGGAGTTCCCATTTGAAGATTAAGACGATGTGAAAGAGTTAAGAACGCGAACAGGGGATTTCTTTCTTTTTCTTTTATTGGCACGAATTAGAGATAAAGAAGAGAAGGAGTGAAGTAGCATGCATGGGAAGGTAAGGGTAGTGGATTGATCCGGCAATATCAGATAGGCGTCGGTTATCAATGAAGAGAGAGATGCCCGATAAAAGGAAGCTACCCTCGCTCTATTCTTCTATTATACAGAGACGGCTATTCTAGGAAGTCCGAGCATCCCTATGGAGTTGCCTTCGGCTTTCCTCCTTTCCTTGCCTGTATTCTTTTCTTTCCCGAGGTCTTTCTGCCCCGGGATAGAAGCAGAAACTCCTATTGGAGTCAGGCCAGCTGTAAACAAAGCAAACAAAAGATTCGTGGTTGTACCAACGGTCGTAGTTCATACTCTACCAGCTAACAGGAAGTAGAACGAGAACTCTTAAAGGCGCATCAGCGACATCAAGAAGGAAAGGAGCCCTTGGGCTTTTGGGGACATGTCAGACAGCCTAGCGGATCCTTTTTCATGTCCGGGAAGACGATTTCCGACATTCTCAAAAGGAGGGGTATACTTCCGTCCATGCCTGTTGAAAGTTCCTTGCCGTGCGTGAGCTGTGCCCGCTTTTCCCTCACAAAGCATTTAACCGGCTTCCCTAACCTAAAGTCAAGTGACTCCATAGTCCCAACTCTCACATTTCTTTCTTCCGGCTTAGCCGAACTACTTACCTCAGGTCAGGAGAGTCAGAACTGATAGCCATTTCCATTTTTCATGGTATGAAGTGAGGGGCATTGGGAGTGCCTGCTTTGGTCACATCTGGTCGCGAAGGTGAATCTCTTTCTCACTTACTCCGCATCCTTGCTCGTCGAAAGAGGAAGAATAGCTGATTTAGTGACGGAAAGGCATTCGGAAACTATTCAAGTGCGAGGAACTCTCCTTAATAAATGTAGCAAGGACCTACTTATAGCCCTATACAAACCTTAGAAAAGCGCCCACGGGTAGTGAGACTTTCTATCTATTTTCACCTGGTTCCATCCTTTCATACCTCGAGTCTGCCTTTGAAGTCGAGTCGGAGTAAAAAAGAAAGTCAGGGAGAGCGGGCTAGACAGCGAGTAAGACAGCTAGGTCAATAGGAGCAATCCATCGAGTGGGAGAAAGACAGTTACACCAATCCCGTGAGAAATCCTCTTTGAAATAGTAATTCCAATAATCTGCCAGCCAAAGAAATGGTTGAATATAGGTACAGGACTGACTAGGGTAGAAGACTTTCAGAAAGGTTCAAACCCTGATCTCATTCTCTCTATCTGAGAAAGAAATGTGTAGCTAGGAGATAGGAGATATTTTATGCTACTCTTGACTTGGTTGGCTCTACCTCAACATATGGTATTATGCCCGCTTTAGAATACCAGCGGGAGAACCAGAGCAGAGGAAGAGAGTCGATTGCTTGGCTTGGTATCGCTTGGAAAACCAGCTTAGAATGAGAACAAGAAGTAGAATAGAAGAAAGACGGAAGGCTGTTTCAGAATTCTCACTCCCGGAACACTTCCTAAAAACCGGCGAAAGGAAAAAGGAAGTAGTCATTGACTTGTTCAGCACACCAAATTCAACTTCCTTCCTGCTTCAGGCACTAGCTTTGCCAAACCCTGGTACATGTATGTGGGCTTTCCGCTTCGGCTTCTCATGTAAATCTTCCAATGTCTTGCCATTTTCTCTTATATAGATAGGCTATAGGCCTTGTCCTCTTCTATTCCTGCGGGAAGTCAGTGTGGGACTAATTGAATTTCATTCTTGTCTGCTAAGATAATTCTTATTCCTCACAGCTTGCATTCGATGCTTCTGATTCAATAATTCCTTCTAACAGGGAATTCACTGAACTAGTCTCCCTTGAGTCTCCCCGTCGGGAATGGAGGCTTCTAAACCTTGCCTTTTCCATAACCTAAGTCGCACTACTGGGGATCTCTCTTGATACTCTGCCAGGCGTTGACCAGCTTGTGGCCCGGTGGTGAACCGGATCGAAGAATGTATGAGAGGAGAGATAAAAGCACTTTCTCTTCAAAATAGAAAGAGCACTGCACCCTAACTTCAACAGAACTCTTGGGGTAGGCTAGCTACTAGTTAGTAGTCGTCCTAAAAGAGAGATCTTTGTTTTGCTTTAGCAAGAGGCCTATTGTTCGCAGACACCTACTTCTATTAGCTGACATAAAAGACAAAGATTCTTCGTTCTTTCTGAGAAAGAGTTCGAGATCTGAGAGGGCAGACCGGCCACAACGTCTGGCATAGTAGGAAATGGTGCCCTTGGCTCACTCCTGCCAGCAGTAGTTCTTTCGATGCTATTACTATTGGGGTCTGAGTCTTGTGCCTCAACTTTCTATTATAGTCGAGTGAGCTCGCTTACTCTGATCCTACTGCGTAGACGTCGTCTAATAGGCTACAGCACCAGATCATCATCAGCAAGAAAACGGCATAGCAGCTACTTACAGCAACAATCTTTGGACAAAGAACGACAGGCGTACCGGCACTCACCTATAGCTCCAATCACTTACAACAGAAAGAGACAAGGGGCTTACCAAGAGACCTGCTACCTTCCCTCGGACCCATTTTCTGGAAAGGCCATTACTCTTACTAGAAAGAAAGGAAGTAAAATGGAGCTGAGCCTATGACCGACTAGCCTGTCAAAGCAAGCTTAAAAAGTCATGTTTGAAGGCTAGATAGTGGCCTTAGGAACCTACTTGGATTCTGGAATGCCGGTCTTTGCTTTGGCTAGAGATGCGCCTTCTTTCTTCTATTCTATGATTCGATTCTCAATCCTTCTGTCTTCCTGTCTCCTCAATTCCCTGATGTGTTCCCCGATTCGTGGGACTTGAGAATTTCTCTGCTCGTTGCTAATTGGCATCTCAATAGCTCTCTTGTTCATGGATAAACCTTTGGTAGTTACAGGTCCGGTCCTAAACAGCTGCCCAACTCCTTGCTACGCTTGCTAGCTTCCTTTCTTGCTTGCTTTCTAGCCCCGATGCCAATGCCCTTTCTGTTCTCGAGTCTTTGCAATCTTCTGCCATTCCTCGAGTACTAGCACTTTGAAATGGTTAGACCACTGTCTTCGAGTCCGGTTGAGAAATAGCGGATTTGAGTACCGGGAAGTAAGTATGAGTAAGGTCCGGGTCTGGTTGAGTAACTCAGGATAGAGAGAGTCCTTCATTTCTAAAGTATGAATAAATAGTAGACATGTAGCTGCCTTTTAGGTATTGAATCCCTGGCCGGGAAGCGTGAACGATAACATGAGTCTTTAAGGACAGAGTGACCCCGTGGGTTGTCCATTCGGGTATTCACTCAAAAATCATTGAATTGAATAAGGCTATTTGACTTAGGACTCCCTTACTAAGCTTTCAGGAAAGTCTGAGATCTCATTGTCTTCCTGAAGCCTTTTTAATCCTAAATGAACAGATATGAGATAGATGTAGAGACTCATCCTTGATTCCTATCGGTCAGGGCCCTTGAAGAACCCTCCACGTTCGATAGTAGTTTACTAATCCAAGGAAGGAGTGATGCGAAGAATAGCTTTCTTTCGTACCCATTCACAAGAAATCAGGGTCTCAAGCAGTGTGTTCATGGTCGCTCAGAACATAGGATTTTCGGCATCAAAGAGCACGTGGGACAGGTGAGGGAAGGAAGGCGGGATGAAGCAAGCAGCCAATCCCTTGCTGGTTAAAAATAGCAGCATCAGTATTAATCTTATAAAGACCATGGGGTGGGGCCTTTCCCTCTCTTCCTCTTTTTTTAAGGTAACCGTCCAGTCTTGGAAGTGAGGGTGTTGCAATCATTCCAATCCCTCTACTCGTCTATTAGCAGTTTCCTGAAGCCATTCTGCTATCATTCTAGTTTTTAGTAAAGTGACTGCCGTTGTTGATGTTCGATCGTTTAACTCGCAGCCAAGGAATGTTCCTGATCTGCGAACAGAACCAAAGTCGTACTCTCTTGACTAAAGTCCTAATGTAATGCCCTTTAAACCACCAAAAGGTCCTATTCCGACAACACTGAAAAAGTATGCCATTAGTCAGACTCTCTAGAAGCCTTAGGAGCAATGGAGTCTGGTGAGTCTTGTCTCTTGGTCAGCTGTTTCCGCTCGAGTGAAAATGCTTGATGGGGCGGGCGAGATTTGCCTTGGGTTCGCTTTCCGGGTGAGGTTTAATAAAAAAGTCAAGTAGGACAGCGGTGACCGCGAATGGCTATAGTTCGTCACTTGCGGTATAAAAAGAAGTAAGGAGCTTTGAAGATCAGCCCTAAGCTAAAGCGCTTTCTAGTTTGAGAGATGGAAATGCCTAATCAAGTAGCCAAGAATCATCGATTTCGGAAGGGGAAATGAATTTAGGAAGGATCCGATACCAAGTGACATTGAATCAGTTGGGGGTCTAAGCGCTGCTATTTCAGCAGTTGGTGTTGGAGGACGGAATGCCAGTCGAAAGGCGCATCTATGACTTAATACCTAATTTGCCATAGAAGGGCTCGATCCCAGACCTAGGCGCAAGGGAATTGATTTAGGTAGGGCTCAAGGCCGAGCTCTTAAATATTGGCAACCCCAGCAGCAAGCCTAGCCCTTAATGCTTTGAAGCCTGCTTCACTTCAAAATAGTTGCGTAGGTAGACTATAAGGAAGAGTTTCCGGGTTTAAAGAAGAAGACAGATTTATGCCAAAAAGACAGACTTTCCTCGTGTTAGCGAAACTGGAACTGGGATAGCCTCGGGTAATTCAATTGTTTCCGCTCCTGTGACTAGGCTTTCTCTCCGGTGATATTGAATCTCTTGGAGTCAGATCAGTAGGAGGAGCTCACCCCAGGAAATCTAATTATTAATTAGAACCCGCGATCGTTGAAAAAGAAAATAAGTATGTTCTCACGGCCAGAAAGAGCGAAAGAAATTTTTTTATTAGATTAGCACTAGGCCCTTGATGCTTTGTTAATGCCACAGTTCGTTCATAGAAAGATGGAATGCTAAAGACTTTGTTAAGAAGAAGGCGAGCTAGCAGATGAGATAAGCGTAGAAATTAATTCACCCGAGTAAGGCCGACTTCTTAAAGTGGATATAGTTGATCCCGTTAAAAGAAAAGGGGTTCTCTCTCTCTTGATTAAGTCATTTCTACTGGCTCAAGCCCAAGGTTAAAAAAGACTGAGGTGACCAATGACGATGAGCAGCTATTCAATTCGGACGAGGAATTGGACACAGGTGAAGCAAGGACGGATACTGGCTTACAACAGCCGATTCTCTATACTCCTAGTGTCAAAGATCCTCTTCGCTAGACTACAACTAGTTGATGAATGTGCTCTCTCACTATGCTGAACACAAGCCGATTGTACAGACCGTAGAGAAGGAGTGACTCCCCGAAGGCATTCCAGGCAAGAAAGCCAATCAGGGAGGAAAGAGGCTGACTAGGACCGATGGGAGTGGCCTTGTTGACTGGTTAAGGACTCTTTCCAGACTCTTCTTTCGTGCACTATGCTTAAGACATAGAATTCGAAGAAAGACATTTGCAATTGGCTAGGGCAGTTCCCTACACGGGCGAATTCCGACACTCACTGTACTCCCCACTGCTTTCGCCTACTGAGCTTGGGCTGGTAAGCTCCGGGGCCTCTTTCCTTCCCCTGTGTTCCTCCCCCCGCTTCCTATAGTACTTTCCTTTGGCTTGGAAGGCAGCCACTTACTTATTATGGAATGACATATATGATGATGATGGTAGCTATCTGCCTAGCCTCTGGTACATATTATATGAAGATTTTTTGCCATCCTTAACAGATGACTTACATTGTAGAGAAAGGTTTATCTAACTAGTTAGGGAGTTTGGCTGACCACCCTGCTTTCTGACGCTTTCTTTCCTTTGTGAAATGGGGCATCTATATTTATATGCTCTGGAAGGTTTGTTTTTATTTGTACCTAAGTTCTTCCCCCCTAATTTATGATAGTATTACTATGGGCGTATCCCCTACTAACTCTTCTGGCATTTCATCCTTTCCTTCGGCCACAGATGTGGGAACTTCTGGTGGGCCTCGGCCCCTTGAGATCGATCAGGATATCATTTGGGATAACCTCGCTGCCCAAGAGCAGGAGGCTAGGGCAGGCACGGGAGCACGCCCGCATTTATAGCGCTGTTGAGGCTATCAATATGGCCTGCGAAAGAGAAGAAGCGGCCATGATAGAGAGAACATAATCTTGCAGAATAAAGGGGTCACTCTCGAGGATCCGGAGGATGTGAAGCGTGCACTCGGGGCGGTTCTCTATGACGACTGGCAGTACGACCTAGATTCTCGTCTGCCGCATTTCCGTGATCTCAAGCGCGACTTCGGGACGGCTCGATGTTCCATTTGGAACAAATTCATCGACGAGCTCCGAGATTGGGGGAATCCCCAGGTAAACGCCCGACATAAGGTCGACTGAAACGCGATCTATCTGCTGCTATTTATTAATAGCATTCAAGGAATAGCCCTTCTGTGGATATATATAAGTAACTTAGTGCATGTCAGGCTTGGAAGAAGAAAATGAAAAACGAACAACCACGCTGGTCGTAATAGATAGACTTTCATGCTCGTTCTTGCTCCAGCATGAAAGTTCCATTTCAGGGAAGGCTTTTTGGACTAAGGGTACCATGATACTTTCTGTTTTGTCGAGCCCTGCTTTGGTCTCTGGTTTGATGGTTGCACGTGCTAAAAATCCGGTACATTCCGTTTTGTTTCCCATCCCAGTCTTTCGCGACACTCAATCTATTTTAAAATTATTTAGTTCTCTACCACTTGTTAGGAAAGTGCCGAATAGAGTACAATTCCTTTTCTTTCGCATTGCTAAAGTCATATGTAGTCTTGTTCTTTCAAGGGTAGCCTTTGCACTGGGCTGGGGTATGTCTGGATGGAAGACCTGAATAGAGCTGTTGCTCAATTCTACCCCTCTTCATCAGGAGGAATGTCTGGGGGGTTAAATCAACCTCCTTCCCCAGAGGGGTATTCCGCTGTCCCTGTATTTCAGATTGAAAACGAAAACCTGGATCAGCCTGGTCCTTCAGCTTCAGAAGGAGAGGGTCGGGCTGTCAGGGATTATAGCACTGAATTACAGAATATTGAAGAATTGCGCAAAGATAAGTACCTGGATGGTAGCTATCGCAATGCCTTAATAAGGCACGAAAATATAATAAGAGAAATAAAAAAGTCTATGATATCAGGAAAGGGGTCGAGATTTATTTAACCGAAATAATGGGGATGTCTAATATTAATTATAGAAATAGAAAGCTTTCTCTGATTCTAAGAGATTTGACCGACCGTGGGTCGGCTAGTACCTATTTGGATGCTATAGTCAAAGAAATAGAATCTATGAATGGCCCTTTTTTTTAGCGTTCATGGATGGCTTTCCTCTTTTTTCTATCCATCTTAGTCTTTCTGATAGCTTTGGTCTTTTTCCCATGTCTTTCTTGGTTGGTAAACCCAACCGGCGATTTACATTACAACAAGTCTTTGCTAAAAGAAAGCAAAGCGGATCACTTTGACTGTTCATATATAATCATGGCACGCTGGTGCGAGTTTTTTAGAGCAAGAGAAGAATATTGGAGAGGAGAAAGCGAACGTTATCTTTATATGGATAGCCAATTCTTATTAATCTATTGTGTGTGGTGGTCTTTTCCCGCAGGCGGCGACAAATGGTTTACCAGTTTTGAAAGATCGCAACATGGTAATAATATTTCTACCAAAACGGACTGCCTATTTCAATTATTGTGCTTTCTTAAATTGCATACCTATACAAGGGTTCAAGTTTCGATCGATATTTGCGGAGTTGATTATCCCTCTCGAAAACGAAGATTTGAAGTGGTCTATAATTTACTGAGTACTCGGTATAACTCACGCATTCGTGTACAAACCAGTGCAGACGAAGTAACACGAATATCTCCGGTAGTCAGTCTATTTCCATCAGCCGGCCGGTGGGAGCGAGAAGTTTGGGATATGTTTGGTGTTTCTTCCATCAATCATCCGGATCTACGCCGTATATCAACAGATTATGGTTTCGAGGGTCATCCATTACGAAAAGACCTTCCTCTGAGTGGATATGTAGAAGTACGCTATGATGATCCAGAGAAACGTGTGGTTTCTGAACCCATTGAGATGACCCAAGAATTTCGCTATTTCGATTTTGCTAGTCCTTGGGAACAGCGTAGCGACGGATAATTCAGAATCAGAATAGGTCCAGCTCTATAGGATAGGGGACAAATCAATAGGAAATGCTATTTGCTTTTGAAGAAGAAGAATAAACTGATATGAAATGAAAGAGTTCGCGGGTGATCGTCGGATATCATTTTCAAATAGTAGTCAGAAGTGTTATCGAACGATTTCCTGCAATTCTTCCCAGTATGTCATGAGTAAAGAATCCAGCTACAAGTCTCGATCTATACAAAACGCACTGGGTTTTTGTGTTTCTTTCGGTTTCATTGATAGCAGAAGAGCCTGACTCTATAGGATTAGGGGCACTAGCGCTTTATTTCAAGAAAAAGTAAAGGGGCCTGAAAACGTAACGTAATAGGCTGCTATTCTAGGCTCGCTTCGCTTCTTCAAGCTCCGCCCCTTATTTATTGGAAAACTAAAGCGCTAACGCGCCTTATATTCTTTTTTTTTTTGCTTCCATTGTCTTGCTGAACTGTTGAAGCTTTTACGGGGGCTTTTGCTCATGCCGATTCAGAATGCTTTCTCATGATAATATGAAATATCTCTTTTGTGTCCATTCACCGAGACGAGCACAAGACAGTGCTTGGAGATTCGATCTTGTCTTCTTTCGCTCGGTTTCCCCAGGTGGTGCGGTTGGGGAGTAGAGACCTCGATGCCGGGTCGTTCCAAAGTGACTTGCTATTGCTGCTGCAGTGCATCTTGTTCATCATCCAGGAATTTCTTTAGAATCTTTGCCTTCCTTACCGGGAATTGGATTCGAACCAAGTCTAAGATATTTAAAATGTCGGAGAATACCGGGTATTTGAGTTTTTAGCATTAACACGATTAAATATTCTTTTTTCCTAGCCGATTCTTCCCTTCCTTCTCTTCTCACTCCCCGGGTTTAGCTCCCGACTGGAGGGATAGGGGCAAGGCATTAGGGATAGCTGCTTTCGTCTCCAGTTATGGATGGATAAGGTGGTAGTGCCAAATTTCGGAGTAGCCGTAATGGAAGAACTTTTAGCTTGGTTGTCCGGCCCTCTTCACCGATCTCCTAGCCCTACGAATCAAACATCTCCGGGCATCTGGTTTCAAAGAGAGATTGGTTAGTCGCCTTCTGTTCACTCTTACCCCTGACTACCGGACCCCATTGGTTAAGTTGGGGCAGGAATAGCTATCGGACTACGATCACAGGCCGACCCTCTTTTATTCTAGTCCAGTTGGAGAGGGCAAAGTCCCATCCGTTCCAGAAGTCGCAGAGAAATGGAAGGCTTAAATACCAAAAACTACGGAGGCATGATCTAAAAATGGGTAAGCCCGGTGGTTCAAGCCAACAACCTTATGTGCTTGCTTTTAAGAACTCTTTCTTCTCAAACCAAACAAACCCTACGCCTTCCCATCCAAGTGACATAAGCCTATCCCTGCAGGGAAGGAAGATCAAAAGTCAAGGTCTTCAATAGTAGTATAGTAGGGAACATATCACAACCAGCAAGCGTATTCACGTCAACATTTTAGCAATCGAAGGACCGTCGGAGTGAGCCGATTCAATGTCGTAAGGGCGTCTGTGTAACACATATCAAAGCGTCTGTTGCCAAGCCTAATATCTGATATCTGTCCTGTGTTAGCTGCCTGTCTCTCCCTGCCCACGACATGGGTTGGGCTTAGAGTCTGTTTCTTCTCTGTAGTTTCTGTAGTTGGTGTATTCATATCTCTCCTTTGAATGGCGTAGATCTTCGTAGTACCAGTCAGCTAGCAGGTCAGGATCGGCGTATGGGCAAGCAAAGAATAACAAGTCTTCCTTTCCTGTCAGTAGCCGGGTAGCGAAACGACCTTAGGAGCGATCGATCTCATGGCCAAGCCAGTACCAAACAAAAAATCCGGACTGAGTGTCGCAACATCGGTACTTGTTTAGACTGAATTCAGTAATAGGCAGGTCATTCTTTTAGATTTATGGTATAGCGTAGCTAGTGAGTGAACAATGAGGCTATGCTTTCTACAAGGCACTGTAAGCTCATGGTCAATCCATTCATCGAACAAGATCCCTTCATCGGAAGGAAAGAGGAGACGGGGACGGGTGTAATCTTCACTCACCGAAGATTGATTATTCTCTTCACATAGATCTCGGGATACGAGACCTTCCTTCAACTACGAACTAAGCAGCCTTGAAAGTTGAAAGAAAGGAGTAGTGAAATGAAAGAAGAAGGTAATTCCTTATTGGATAGTCCCATCCCAATCCAATACGAAAACGAGTAATGAGCCCCTTTATGTTGTGGGCAGCAGAGATTAGATTTTTATTCTTCTCTTTGCTTTATAAACGATCTTGGGAGGCTCGCTATACCGATTTATTCTGAAGTGCAGGCGGGATAAACTAATCAGAGCGAGGACCTCCTTTGAATCTTTGACTCAGTCAGCTCTATGCCTTTGTCTTGGAGCAAGAAGAGCAGCAAACTCCCTTCCTTGGCTTGAAAGCAGAGGGGAAAGAACTGGATCTCTTATCCTTCCTTAGACCTAGAACCCGCTTTCTTGCCTAAGATGCCGCCTAAAAGACTTTGATTTCTGGCCGCGGATAGTCAATCAATATGAATCGCAGGAATGATAAAAGAAAACAAAGGGGGAGCCATTTCAATTTATATATTAGCTTCTACCTATCCTTATACCCCCCAAGAAAGGGAAAGAGAAAAGACCTGATATGCCTGAAAACCTGAAAGGGACGATGTGACTCGACTGAAAGGAGAGGGATGAAGTGAACAAGAGATATACCACAGATACCATTTGAACCAGAGCTGAAACCTTTGAATTACCCGATACTGATTTCACTCCATAATACATCGACTCACTGGCTGCTTTTAGAGCAGACTAAGAATAAGGTACGGAAGGAAGTAAAGGTGAAGCAGGCTTTCTATCTTCTTTGGCTTGCCAATATGACAGAGATGGGCCCTGGAGCCTGGGATCCGGCTGACGTATAGGCCTATGCACTTAAATTAATGGCTGCGACAAGTTAGGACTTGATCGAGGGATCAATTGACTGACTCCGGAACATAAAGTAAGAAGACCGGAACCCCGTGTGGACTATAAACCAACAAAAAGCTAATTTCTTGCTTCGGGGGAGGAGTTATAACTTAGACTCAAAAATGAAGTAGAAGTGGGCATTTTCTTGTCCCACCGGGCGTTAAAAGAAAAAGAAAGAATTCGTTGCTTTAACCTCTTTTCTCGTGGTAGGTAGGAGAGAGAGTAGAAGGGGGAGATTCGCTGCAGCTAGATTGCTCTCTTGATGCTCGATTCCTCAGTCGGAGGGGGGTTGGTTGGGATAGCTAATGTGGGTTCGAGGGGCCCAGATGAAGCAAATGCATAAGGAAAGTATGGTTCGGTTAGCTTTTTTGTAGAGTAAGGGATGCGCACTTCATTCAGGTGGTTCAGCTCGTAAAACTAATCAAGGGATCAATCCGGGAATTCCGGGAGTCATGTGAGCAGTTCTGAACCCCATTCCGAACTCATGAGAAGAGGACCTAGTCATCGAAAACACTATATTCGTACGCCGGAGAGAGAGCACTTTTAGAAAAAGAATAGCAAAGAAGGCGGCCTATTCCAAACCCATCTAATAGTTGGGCTTTCCCATCTATCAGTCCTTTTCCTTGGATTGGAAGGAAGGCTAAAATGAAACTTGCACTTTTCATAGGGTCCTTTTCTATTGAGTAGTCACTCTTGGCCTCTTTCTGTCCTGACTCGATAATGCTTCGTATTTAAATAATTCAGGATTGTACAGTATAACCTCCCTCTTAATGTCTACCCTCAGACCATTGAAGAACCTACTGACTGTAATGAATGGCTCTTCATCAATTTCACACCTAAGCATAAGCTCTTCAAATCGAGCCAAATAGTCAGACACATTAGACGTCGATTGCCTAAGATTTCACAACTGTTCAACCGATTTACTCCTATAGTAGGTGGGGAGGTATTTTTCCTTCCACTTCTGCTTCATGACTGCCCACTGAGTGATGGGTGGTTCACCTAGACGCCCTAAGTTGCGTTGGACACTGTGCCAATCTTTCTTGGCGGATCCTATTAACTTCATCTTGGCAAAACGAACACGCTCTATGTCAGACATGCCATACCAATCAAAATAGTCCTCCATGTTATCCAACCAATCTGTGAAGATATGATCTTAGGGTCCAACTTTCCATCATATTCAGGGACATCAACTTTGACTCTCCTAGTAATGTCTCCTAAATCCTCATGACCATACCTAGGAGGTTGTGGTGAACGCCTGTTGTGTCTATCTGGAACTCTATGGATTGGTCCTCATGAAAATGATCACCACCATCAACCCTAGGATCTAAGGTTGGAAGGGGATCACCATCAGGGGGAAATCTTACTGTTGGTCTAGGGGTTGCGTGACTCATATTATTAGGGCGCCGTGTGTCCCAGAAGTGGCAAGTATTCCGTGCACTGACCTTATAGAATAAGGGGAACCGTTTAACTGCCTAACTGAATCCTATAAATCCTCTCCTACAGGGCGCTTACCAAAGTGTTTCAGGATTTGTGAAAACTTCTCAGAGAGTTGCTCTACTTTACCCTCGAGACTGTCCAATTTAGAGTGCATGGTTTGGTTGTCAGTTTGTGGAGTGGGAGGGTTCTGCAATTGAAGAAGAATCGGTGAGAGCTAGAGTACTTCTATAGGCAAATAGCCGCCTATTTATATAAGAAAAAGGTATCCCCAGTTGGAGGACCTCGAATCTAGCTATTTCTTTATTATAGGAACTGCCATAGTTGATGCATCGAATGCTAGTGCAATAAGACTTTTTGAAAGCTGAGCTGTTTTGTTTGCGGACTTACGCAAATAGTGAATTTTGAGCTGCTCATAAAAAACCTCGGTTTCCTCCGATTAGAAGGTGGTGGGAAAGCAAGTTCAAGATTCGGAGGAGTGAAAGAAAATAAAAATAGAAGTAAAGCCAAGGGGTAATCCAGCTGCCTTTACTAGACGAAAAAGAAGAAGCTTTCACTCATCCATAGCAGCCACTGCCTTGCTTCCTTGACCGTCTTCCAAAGCTTGAATTCTCGGCATCAATGCAATAACTCCTGCCCGGCTTGGCACACTCAACCGCTAATCAAAAGGAGGAACTCGCTGGGCATGCTTTAAAGCCTTTGACTGCTAACGGGCTAACGCCTTGATTGAGTTTTTTCGATAAAGGACAACAGCTCCCAAGAAGAATCAACTCAGAGTAGGACTCAAAGGAAGAGATCTTCCCCCTTCTATGATGAACTTTCTTCACTTCAGCTTGCTAGCGCTTGGCTTACTTTGACTATCAGAGAGAGGAATAGACATCTCTGAGGTGCTACCAGTAGGTTGTCATTGAGACCTTTATTGAAAGCCCTTTTTTAGATCTTTAAAAGAAGCCTACTGTGGCATTTCGTGATTGAGTTCTCATGCCTACTCTCATCTGAGAAGGAGATAGCCAGACGGGAACCTTTCTTAGCGCTTAGATAGATGGTAGTGAAGAGCAGATGAACTAGACCAGACAGCTCGATGGAAAGGATAAAGCCAAAACTCTTGCTCTTATCCATAGGTGGCCGTGATCAATCAAACGGATGCGCCGCCACTGCTTTCTAGAATTCTGATATATAAACGAAGAAAGAGAAAGAAGCAATTCCCCTTCAAGGGGCCATTACACGATGCAAGAGCAAATGAGAAAGCAATGCCCCTTAGCCACTCGGGGTGATCCACTACTTACCAATCAACTCAAGCTAAAGCAAAGGCACCTTATTAGCACGATGCGGGGTATGGTGCTAAATCCGGACAAGGCAATTTCCCCTGACTTTGACCAATGGTTCGACACCCGAAAAAGCCAGCTCCTCGATACCGGCAGACGGAAAGAAAGGTCGGTTCCCTAAAAGCTTGGCCAGTGCCAGCTAATGAGACATGCCATCCATCCATAGTCCTACTTCTATTGGATCGAGAATGGATTCGACGTTCTTCTAAATGGATGTCTTAAATGCATAAGTTAAGAAAGCAAAAAGGTAAAGAACTAGAGCAGGAAGGGACAAAAGGGAGCGAAGTCACTTCTAGCTTCTTTCTCTTGCCCGGGCCAGGAGTTAATGCAAAGGCAAAGGCCTTCTTCTCGCAACAGACGGTTCGATCAAAGAGTGCAGCTGGCTAAGCCGCATCTTCTGCTTTAGTTTGAGCGCGAGTGCTTGAAAGTGACTGTCTTCACTTAGTCCTAAGAGAGGGAAAAATGATCTTCCGTCACTAGCCATTGCTCTAGATGCTCTTGTCTCGAAGAGTAAGAGTCATATGCCGATCTTCATGCCATCCTCATTACTAGCTCTGGCGACTAGTCCTCCGCTAATCAAATACCTGCAAACAACCCCTCCGAAACAGGGCATTCGTCGTAAGCCCTTTCCTCTGATCTGTTGTTATCTGACCTGCTCCTCGAACAATTGAATCAATAGTCATTGATATCCACACCCATGCACAAAGAATAGGCTGTGAATGTCCTCTTTTCGGGAATAGAATCGGACATGGAATGCCCTCTGACTTCATCCGATAGGCCTGTCCTCGTTCTAGTAGTGGGCAAATCCCCTGCTCTCTTTGAAAGACTAGGCTGTGGGACTGATGACTCGGCACTCTTTTCAATGGCCACTATGCTTATTAGCTATTGCTATTTTGAACCCCAGATTCCCCGCCCTTGGAACGTCTTTGAGGAGAAATCCTTTCCTGAAGTTCAACAAGCTATTGGAAACCAGTAGGCTATATGACGTAGCAGGGACCAATCCCAGATCCGGCCCAAGCGGACACGGTGATTAGACGTTGAGCGGAGCTCTTCCTGCGGTCTCACAGGCTCTTGCTTCCTTCACCTTACGGAAGATGGCAGATTGGAATGAGACCGTTGTGGCTCCTGGCTGTCAAGAGGCTAAAGCCCTTGCGAGAACCTTTCATCCGAGTCTCAAACAAAACCATTACATCTTAAACAAGAAGACGATAGGCGAATGGGAACACAGCCAGATAGACATTCCGCCCCTATACCTCAAAGGGAATCGCCCTCTACTCTACGACTTAGAAGACTGAGAATCAGGGCTTCCTCTAAAAAGAGAAGAAGCCATTAGTAGTCCAGGTTAGGCTTTCGGTTTAATACCTCCCGTGTTAAAACAATAATAGTTGTATGGGCTCAGCCCTAGTTCTTATCTTAAGGCGAAGTCTCACATGAAAGAGAAAAGTCAACATGAGACTCGAAAGACGCTCGGCGATAAAGAAAAGAAAATGACTCTTTCTTCGGTGGACATGGCGGAGGCTCATGCACTTACACTTAGGAAAGGTTCTGACCTGGCTTTTTCTCTACAGCTATCTTCTTTCTGTTTGTATGTATGAAAACAGATTCATCTCAGGTCTTGAAAGCTTTTCATAGTCAAAAGTCGTCTACAGATCGCAGTCTGAGGCCTATTGTTAGTGATGTGCAGCAACTCCTGATGTCCCACCACAGCTGGTCGGTATAAAGGGTGAACAGATTAGCCAATGCTTCGGCCGATTGGGTGGCAAAGCATCTTCCTGACTGAAAGTGTCGACCTTACTGGGTGCAGAGTCCTCCACCAGCTATTCTTGCTATTTTAAGAGAAGATCATCATTGTCTGACTTAGGCCTTGATGTCTTTTGATTTCAGCTTTCAATGCCCGGAATAGGAACTGAGATGATTCGATAGTGGGAACTCATGAGCGCTCATCCATTCTTTGCCGGGAACCAGAGCTGGCATAAATGACCTTGATCGAAAGTGAGCCCTTCACGAAGCATGGAAAGTAAAAGGATGCGAAGAGAGCGCCACTACTCTCTTTCCGGGAAAGATCACTCCTAGGTTAGGCCGACAAGACATCAAGAGGGAGAGAAAGCCAAGCATTTTTTTTAGTACAAAAAAGGAAGATATTTATATACGTAAGCCCTCACATTATGAGACTGAAGGAAAGACTCCTGCTTCAAGGTCCTTAGATTAGACCACTGGCTTGTTTGGCCCGAAGGCAGAATCAAAGCCAGAAGGAATTACAGACAGAAGCACTTCTACTCCCCTCAAATTTAGATCGAAGAAATGATAGGTCCGCCTATAACCCTATTAGCTCGAGAGCAAGAAAAGAAGGAGGGAGGGACTACTTAGACTACTTAATCGATAGAGCCCGGCACGATTACTGGATCGAAAGCAGCTCCAACTCCAATAGGTGGGAGGAATGAGCCCCCTAAGCCTAATCCAATTCCATATACCTATCTCTCACACCAGTGATTTGAGATTGTTCAAAAGACAGACCAGTCCCTTTCCCGACTCCTGCAATTAGATTATAGGCTTCTTACTCTTAGTGGTAGTGTACGGTTTTCTCCTTCTTAGCCTATTGGTTTCGCTTTCTGAGATACACAGTTTCCCTTCGACGAGGAATCCTTTGGCTGACACCTTTCAATGGAATTCGTTTCCACCGCTTGACTTGCGCTCGCTACCGAAAAAGAATTGTTTTACACAACGCTACCAGGCTTGGCTTTACGTTCCCCAGATGGGGAATGGGTTACGATAGGTTCTTCAAAAGCTTGCTAAACCCGAACTCACTTCCAGGGCTGGGGATGAGAGTAGTTACGAAAAGACTCATACCTTAACCGCTGTCCCTGAAGGATATGTTTGCCACTTAGAGCTTCACCGTCTCGCTTAACGAACGGGAGAAACAGAAAGAGATTTACCTAAGAGCTATCCGGAAGAATAGCCAGAGCCTGGATTGATTTGGTTTATCACCGGATCGTTGCGGCGGGATGCACGCAAGCAAGGAGTTAGGTGGCTGGATTGAATCAATCTATCACTCCCGTGTTGAGGGCTTTAGCGACTGGGCAGTTTGATTGAAAGCTTGACTTTCATTTGGCATTTTGGAAGGCACTTTCGTATATAAATATATAAAGAAGTAGTGGATCAAGGCTCAAGGTAAGCTTTAGAGCTACCTAGGTTTCAGGTGGCGATTCATATTGATCTCCTCCACGGCATGAGGATGAGGCTTAGATATTACCTAAAGTTGCTAGAGCGGTAAAGACAAGGATAGCTCCTAGGAAAGAAAAAGAAGCAGTTGGGGCACCCATTGAAGATGGATTACCCCGCATAAGAGAATGTCCTTCTTTTGAGTTAACATAGATGTTAAGGCCAGATAAGATTTAAGAATCAGTATTAGCCGGGTAAATCTGGGAATCACCAATAGACGTACCTGAAGACGCAGTCTAACGCTAACGAAAGCCCTTTACGCATATATACCGAAATTCCCTAAAAAATAGGCTATACCATTCATAAATGGATAAAAGAATTGAACATCTTGACATTTCCACATTAGACTGATTTAATGGAGAAAGCAATGCCCTTGAGGAGAGCACTGCCAGCTGTGAAGATAGACGACTCACAACTCTTATTAAAGAGTTTGTTTTTTCAGAGGGGAATGTGATTCATCTCTACAAGAAATTCGTTCATACTCTTTCCCCATACGATGATGCTCTCTCTCTATGGATTGAGATGAGAATCACTTACCTCTCCATAGTAGGATTCTCTATGTCCATACCTCTGACGAAGCGAGCCTTAAGTATATAGAGGAAAGAGTCCTCAATCTTACTCAAACTCCCAAGGCTCCAGTTACTCCGATCTCGCTGGCTTCATTCTCTGTGGATCCAAGGTCGCAGTCTGTTGGTGAAGGAACCCTGGCTTCTCGGACTATGACTCCAACGTCTGCTTTCAAACCTAGTGGCTCCTCCCAGGTATTGTACTAGACGTCAAACTCCATTTTTTCCTTATTTTACCCTAATCAAATTCTTTGACATATCCTTTCTTGTTCAGCCTCAGCACTTTGCTTCAGCTTCTACCTCGAGTAGATCCACGCGGCTTGCTCATCGTGCTTATGGCTTGGCCAATTGACATTGTCTTCGATCGAGTGCTCTTATTTCACAACGATAGGTGGGTTACCCTTTCTTTGAACCTTGTCAATGATCGAACTTAAAGATATGAACTGAATGCCATTTGATGAGTAACTGAGAACAAGGGAAGCTATCTATGGCTAATAAGAGTTAACGACTTTAGCTTCTTAGCAGCTTTAGCTACATTTTCTAATGCTAGCTTTTGCGTCCAATATCTTATATCGATCTTGGTTCCGCGTATCGGGTGAGAGCAAGCAGGCTTAGCAGAGGAGATTTCCGCTGTGAACGCTATCTCAGAAGCTCAGGCGAAGTTTCACCTTCTTTCTCTTTCCTCTCTTCGTAAACGTCGCCTTAAAACAACAAAAACCTCCCTCCTATATCCTATAATCCTATAGGTCGAGCATCTTCGAAACCTATCCTTCCTATGAAGAAAGGCTGTCAAGAACGTAGAGGGGGTAGTAGGGAAGTCCTTTCTTTCTCTTTCCCAGGACTATAAATAAGATTAGTAGCTAGGAGCTCAAGTCTGTTGACTTCACTCCGTCATTCCGAGAGAAGGAATGGAATCCGTCTCTTTTTAAAGGCCTTCACCAGGGTCTAACCCTTTAATTAGGGTTAGACGGGAAAGAATATGTTTTTAATTCCCTTTGTTACTCCTTACTCCGAGACGTCACTAACCTTTCATACGAATCATACGAACATCGTTTAACTCTTTCAACCCTATACTAAACGGTCAATAAAGACGTTGTGGGAAAGTTAGCTATGAGTTCTTCTGTTAGCTTCCGGCTTATCCTTAGCTGTCTTTTTTTTGCAAAGGGGTATCATACGAAAATGAATCCCGCATTTTAGCTCTCATCTCAGAGTTCTAATAGAAATAGAAGGCTTAGTTAATGAGCTTATCGTGATCTAGCGGACTCCTCCCAGGCATCTCCTGCCTATCTCACTTTCCTAAGACTAGCTAACAGGTAATTCATATTAATTATTAATTTAATATATATAGGGTTCATAAGCTATAAGCTAAGTGACGGTAGATTGTTAATTCAATTCCCTTCCTTTTTTCTTAGATTCCCTTCGCGAGTAGGAAGTCGGAGTTAGAAGTGGAAGAAGCATCTTTAGCTAATTCATCAACAGGAAGAGTTAGATGACGTCAGAATTATATCAATGCAATGTCAGAAAGGAAGAACAGATACCAAAGAATGCTAATACCGATAGAAGAATGAAATTGACGGATGTTATCTTTCGTCGACTATTCAAAATGGAAAGGAAAGGGAGCTATATGACGAATTCATTGGATTAGTCTTAATGGTAGTTGAGTTTGACAATTATATGAATTTATGGATATAACATCTTACTCGGTAGCATACCGGGCTAAGGACCAATGGGGGCACCTTCTCTTAAAGCTCTTAAAGCCGGTAATACTTGCTCGCGCTTCCTTCACCTCGAGAACTGCTTTTGAAAGCCCTTGAGTACACGAGCAGTAAGCGGGGAATATGATTAATCACTTGCTTTGTGTCTTTCACCTCCCAACCCACGCCGGGTTATGTTCGTTCCTCAACCCCAACCAGGGTCTTATCAGCCTTCTTGGAGGCATGCCAACAAGGTCTCACGATGAGCCACTCGCTTAGAGTTCGGGGATCAAAACCCTTCCTTCAGGCTAGTTCAGCTCTAGATAAGAAACCGACCCAAAGCATCGCAATAGACGCAACAGCAACCTGCACCCACCGGCACTTTCCACCTAGTTCACTGACCTCACAAGTCTGATTGGCTCTCTATTGTCCACCAAGGAAACTCCAAACAACTCCACTGCGACTGAGCGATCTGACCTTCTTACTCGGTATGGAAGGACTCTTGACTGACTCAGAGACTCAGTCTTCTGACTTTATATGAGGAGGAGGTTTAATCAATAGCTATAGTAGACACGCTACGATCTTTCTTTTCTTAAGAAATTACGGCTTTGTTCCCCTTTCAAATTCAAACACCGTCTGCATCCACCGGAATAACAAATTTAGGAAAGGTCAACAGGATCGTAACGTTCGCTTTCTCCAGCCTGGTTTGACCCACTTCCTTAGCTACCGAGCTCCCAATCAACCCCATTGAACTGACTGACTTGCTTAACGCGTCTGTCTGGAAAGCCAAAGACTATTAGATATGTAATTTAAGGATTGATTTTCGTTGATCGGATCGCCACACCCGGCTTTCCTGACTGCATGTTCACCCGGGCATTGAGTCACAGGGCCCTATGCCTTATCTTCCTAAGTGATCTTTCTATCCAGGTTGCTTGCTCTGGGTGCAGCTATCTTTCTTAGTGCTACCCTATGGTCCACCACGTGATGAATCATGAGGGCGAGTTACCAGCGACCGTATGGTTTGTGGTACTCCTTGGATAAGTTTGGAACTGGGACCTGCACGAGGAGCCCAGGGGTTATGAGCCACTCCCGACACCTCCATTAGGAAGAAGAGGTCTTGCAGCAGCGGTAGCATATGTCGGAGGTTTGGAAGAAAGTATGAACGGGCCCCCCTATTGGGGAACCTTCTAATCCCGATTCTGCCTTTGGAGCTATCTGAAAAGGTCATTTTCAAGTTTCGTTTTCTTACTGATTTCGGCTCGCTACCTATAGAGCTTGGTGTCTTGATAGAGCAGCATCGTTACCAGATTGTTTTATATAAGGGGAATTGGCTTGAAGAGAAAGAAAGGCAGCCGGCTCGTAAACTCGTCTCTATAATATAAAAGGGCAAAGAAGAAGAGGGAAAGAGTGTAATGGGGACAATCTAAGGAAGAAACTAGAGCTCTGGAAGAGAAAGAAAGAACGAAAGGAAAATGGAGTACTTGCCTTGGTTGTCGGAAGGAAAGTCCTGTCCAGTCTTGAACTAATCAACTACTCTACTCAACTCAGCAAGCAAAATACAAAGAAATCAAGTAAAAAAACCCTAAAGTATAGTAAATACAGTACATTCCAAAAAGGCTAAAGCCCTCTAACCGAGAAGTCAGTGCCGAAGTATTTAAGTTCCAACCGAAGTAAGAAAGAAGACCTCGAGGCGGGGAAGAGGAGTGAAAGCCACTCGCCCTACTAATACAAGTCAAGGAGAGAGAGGAGCGATGTAATTGAGCTCGTATTTCTATATAAATATCAGCTTAACCGGGCAAATGCAGAATCATCATAGGTAAGAAGCACAACACCATGTTCCCTCTTTCCTGTCGCAACTAGTCCCGTGAGCTAGGTCCACGGTTGCTACTTCTCTCGTCTCTGGAAAAGGGAAAAAAACGATTCTATATGGTCAGTCACTTCGGGCTACTTTTTGGGGATATAGCATGGGGCTTATGAATGGAAGGAAATCCCCTCTCCAAGTGTGTGACTCTTTAGGGGAAAATCCCGTCCTTCCTGTGGTCCTGAACAAACGTTCCATCCTGAAAAGAAAGCTCATCTCTTACTGGGAACGAGAGATCTAATACAACAAACAACAAAGACCTGAACTAGCAGCTCGCTCAATGCGCATTGAAAGCAATTATAATGAATGCCCTTTTTTAGCATCTTTGAATTGAAGAAAGCCAGGTCTTTATTGCGTGTCAAGTGCGAGATTGGCATCGAGGAATTGCGTATGAAAGGATTATGATCTATCTAGTACAGTACGATCGATCAAGTCATTCAGTAAAGTCTCTTAGCTAGGTCTTGATTAAATTATATTAGAGCGGGTAGTTTATATTGCTCCCGAGAAATGCTTTCCTGTTTCCTTTGTGCATCCCATGTCTTTCCGGATCAACCAACCGGAACAAGTCCTTCTTCATTTTTATAGCTTTGCTAAAAGAAAGTAAAGCGGATCACTTTGACTGTTCATATATAATCATGCCAAGCTGGTTGAACCAACATCTCTCTCTCTTCTAGTTATAGGGGGAATACTGGTATTCTCTTCTTTGATGCTTAGGCATCTACCACGTTTGGAAATAAATAGTAAATCCGGAGGTCGCTTTGGATGCAGTGAGGGACCAAATCAAGACCGAACTTTTCGGATTATTCCACCAGAGGTTTGGTCCCGCCGATTTTGTATTTCCCCCGGGCTTAAGCATTGACACTGTGGGGGAGCATATCTACCAAGGCGTTCCTCGCCTGGAGGACTTGCAAGAAATATATATTTCTCTATTAGAACTGGGTCTTGATAGTGGAGCTTTTATATATAACATTTGAATTTCTCTTACATTCCACGTTTCCGAAACGGATCCTATCAAATATTTTACATTTTCTATGATCATCTCTATTTTAGGTATTCGGGGAATCCTCCTTAATAGACGAAATATTCCTATTATGTCAATGCCAATTGAATCAATGTTATTAGCTGTGAATTCGAACTTTTTGGTATTTTCCGTTTCTTCGGATGATATGATGGGTCAATCATTTGCTTCATTGGTTTCAACGGTGGCAGCTGCGGAATCAGCTATTGGGTTAGCCATTTTCGTTATAACTTTCCGAGTCCGAGGGACTATTGCTGTCGAATTTATTAATAGCATTCAAGGTTAAACATTACTCCTAGAGAATTACCAAAATACGAAGTTCTCTTTTCTCCTTTCGTTCTCTTCTTTCTTATTGTTGGTTGGCAGGGTCAGGGCCTTTCTCGCTGGGCGAGCGCATCCGATTGATTCTAAAGTCCTTTCCTAAACCACTTCCCGTTTAGTTGCTGAAAGATAGAAAGAACCTTTCTAAATGAGATTGAGTTCCACGAATATGCAAGCTAGAAAGATGCTATTTGCTGCTATTCCATCTATTTGTGCATTAAGTTCGAATAAGATATCAATCTATAATGAAGAAATGATAGTAGCTCGTTGTTTTATAGGCTTCATCATATTCAGTCGGAAGAGTTTAGGTAAGACTTTCAAAGTGACTCTCGACGGGAGAATCCAGGCTATTCAGGAAGAATCGCAGCAATTCCCCAATCCTAACGAAGTAGTTCCTCCGGAATCTAATGAACAACAACGATTACTTAGGATCAGTTTGCGAATTTGTGGCACCGTAGTAGAATCATTACCAATGGCACGCTGTGCGCCTAAGTGCGAAAAGACAGTGCAAGCTTTGTTATGCCGAAACCTAAATGTTAAGTCAGCAACACTTCCAAATGCCACTTCTTCCCGTCGCATCCGTCTTCAGGACGATCTAGGCACAAAGTTTCACTTATTAGTTAGGAGGAGATTTTCCCCCCAGTGTATCTCGAAAGCAGAAAAAATAGAACTCATTCGAGAGAGCTTGGTGGTCTTAAGAATGGTTCGGGTGGGGGGTTCTCTTAAGAATAAATAATACGAATAGAATCTAATTCATGTTTATGCTAACAGAAGAGCGGATCCAATACACAGACAACTTCTTTCTCATGAAGCTGCTTTGCAAGAAAGGAGTTAGTTCCCTCCGGGGGTTCTGATAGCCAATGCTTCCTACGCTCCAGCCCTTAGCCCTGAACTCCTTAGCACAAGCACTAAGTAAGCCCGTGAAGGCCTTCAATATCGCACCTACTAGGACTGAAATTTCGTTTTCGAATAGGACTACTTCTTTCTTTTCTGTACGCTAGGGTCGTTCGGGCGGAAAACCGAGTTGCGTACTGGGTGAAGTTTGGACCTTTCAAAATCGCAACTTTTTTAGATTAGCTAGGGCCGCCCGCACGCTTTAAGGGTTGTTGAAGGTATTGCACTAAGAAAGACTCCTGCCGTTGCTATGCTAAAGGTCAGATTTTCTTTGAAAGCCGCTCAAGCAATTTCTTTAAAGAAGAGCAGAGCAAGCAAGACAAGATAAGGCTCGAAAGCTGCTCTAATCGAGCTGTGAAATCGGTGTGGTGAGGTATTGGAAGTGTTCAGCGAATATAGAAAAAGAAACTAAAAAAGAGCACCGTGCTATACTGGCAGAGCTTCAGCAAAACTAGGTAGCTTTCGCTAATGAGAGATGGATTGGGGGATTAGATTAGGTCTCCTAATTCATGGAATTAGTTTTCTCTTGATTAGTTTCTTTTTAAAGAAGCATTCTCCCTTGACTCGATCTTTAATTGAATTATCGATAGAACGTTGATCAATATAAAGGAAGAGATCGAGGATCACAGCAGGATCCTATCTGATCTTTGTCAACACAGGACTCGAAGCCCCCTGCTCAAACAAAAGGGTAATCCTTCGGAATTGAAAATTCCTTTCGGATTTCTTATACCAGTTTAATTATAGTTGAGGGGATAAGACTAATTTTTCATTCTATCTATATAGGGGGGGAGCCATTGTGAAGCCTAGAGAGGCGGAAGCAGCAAATCGCTTCTACCGAGTTCCACAACACTTAGCTTAGTAGCTTAACTCTTTCTACTGGCGTGGCGCTGCTGGATGCTTCTGATCAATAGAACAGGAAGAGGAGTCAGCCAAAAAGAAAGACCACCAAAAGTAACGACCACCAAGATACGCATAGTGATTCGATCTTTTGATAACCCATTTTTTGAAAACCATTTTGGGGGGCTTCCGCCTTACACACGGAAGATTGGATTGCCTGAATCACGAGTCTTATATACTGTGTTACGATCACCTCATATTGATAAAAAGTCCAGAGAACAATTTGAAATGGAAATCAAGAAACAATTTCTGGTCATAAAAACAGAAAAGCATGAATTGCGAAAGAAGTTATTTCGGTTAAAACGCCGTGCGACTCGGAGGACATAAGACTTCTTGGTCAAGCCAAAAAGATAGCCGGCAGAATGCTCCTACCCCACCATGCCTGGCCCTTTACCTTTCCTTAAGAATTGGGTGGGGGTATGGTATGCAGCGTGGGAAAGAATAAAAGAAGTGTCTGATACAACAGGTAACCTTAAGGAGTGGCGGCAAAGCTCTTGATTGATCAACGCGAGTGAACTGTGCTTAGACGCTTCGTAAAACCGCACCGATCTACGAGAGGAGCTGATGGATGAGTAGGCTTCCCCTTTCGATTTACGGAATGTGTGTGATCTGGGACACGATGGGGGTTTGCGTGCCTCGGTAGGAAAGAGATCACCGGAGTATAGCACAAGATCGCCTTTTTTTTCTTGCTGCCATGGGGTCGACCTGTAAACAAGGTAAACCCAATGGGAACCAAAAACGGGAGGGTACCACATTGACATTGGGCAGAAGACGATCCAAAAAGCGAAGGCTCACCCAGCTGAAGGCGATCGTGAGGGATGCTTACCTTATTATTAGATTAAGGGGAAAGGGGCAACCTATCTGACTAATACTAATAATAAGAAAGGGGGTGAGATAGGCGACAGGTAGCTTGCTTCCAAGCCGGCCCGGCCGCGAGGAATCAAGAGATCTTTGCCGGTGCTGACTTGGATCTCGGGTGACGGAATAAGGCGCCCAGAAGTGACGAGCAGTCGCGGTCGAAGCTTGGCTACAGCGAAGCGCTTACCAAGCGCGAAGGATTCGTTCCTCTCCCACAAGAGGATGCGCGAACCTCCAAGTCAAGCGCGCTAGCGCGCTTGACCAAGGCTTTCTCCGATAGGGGCGCGGGTCGAGCGTCTTCAAACCTTCGCCACTTGAGCCGTATGCGGGGGAACTCGCACGTGCGGTTCTTAGGGGGGAGAGCTAGTAGGAACCATCCTATCCCAATAGCGTATATTTGGAGCTCAATATGAAATCCTATTTTTTTGCAAGACCCGTTCGGATAAGGGAAAACTCCAGAGATTGCTTCGAAGTAAGATCCTTGGACCCTTTCCTGAACCAGAACCGGGGGGGGATCCAAATTTCCCATCAATAAAGTGAGGGCTTTCCGGACCTTCCCCACCCCTCTTTCCATTCTGCCTTCCCCTCTCACTCCCCCTTTTTCAAGAAAGAAGCCCCGCTCCCTAAGAAGGGGCCCCTCTCTGATAAGGAAGGAAACGAAAGAATCTCCATTTTATGAAAAATCCGGTCCGATGGCTGTTCTCCACTAACCACAAGGATATAGGGACTCTCTATTTCATCTTCGGTGCCATTGCTGGAGTGATGGGCACATGCTTCTCAGTATTGATTCGTATGGAATTAGCACGACCCGGCGATCAAATTCTTGGTGGTAATCATCAACTTTATAATGTTTTAATAACAGCTCACGCTTTTTTAATGATCTTTTTTATGGTTATGCCGGCGATGATAGGTGGATCTGGTAATTGGTCTGTTCCGATTCTGATAGGTGCACCTGACATGGCATTTCCACGATTAAATAATATTTCATTCTGGTTGTTGCCGCCAAGTCTCTTGCTCCTATTAAGCTCAGCCTTAGTAGAAGTGGGTAGCGGAACTGGGTGGACGGTCTATCCGCCTTTAAGTGGTATTACCAGCCATTCTGGAGGAGCAGTTGATTCAGCAATTTCTAGTCTTCATCTATCTGGTGTTTCATCCATTTTAGGTTCTATCAATTTTATAACAACTATCTCCAACATGCGTGGACCTGGAATGACTATGCATAGATCACCCCTATTTGTGTGGTCCGTTTCAGTAACAGCATTCCCACTTTTATTATCACTTCCGGTACTGGCAGGGGCAATTACAATGTTATTAACCGATCGAAACTTTAATACAACCTTTTCTGATCCCGCAGGAGGGGGAGACCCCATATTATACCAGCATCTCTTTCGGTTCTTCGGTCATCCAGAGGTGTATATTCCCATTCTGCCTGGATCCGGTATCATAAGTCATATCGTTTCGACTTTTTCGGGAAAACCGGTCTTCGGGTATCTAGGCATGGTTTATGCCATGATCAGTATAGGTGTTCTTGGATTTCTTGTTTGGGCTCATCATATGTTTACTGTGGGCTTAGACGTTGATACCCGTGCCTACTTCACCGCTGCTACCATGATCATAGCTGTCCCCACTGGAATTAAAATCTTTAGTTGGATCGCTACCATGTGGGGGGGTTCGATACAATACAAAACACCCATGTTATTTGCTGTAGGGTTCATCTTTTTGTTCACCATAGGAGGACTCACTGGAATAGTCCCGGCAAATTCTGGGCTAGACATTGCTCTACACGATACTTATTATGTGGTTGCACATTTCCATTATGTACTTTCTATGGGAGCCGTTTTTGCTTTATTTGCAGGATTTCACTATTGGGTGGGTAAAATCTTTGGTCGGACATACCCTGAAACTTTAGGTCAAATCCATTTTTGGATCACTTTTTTCGGGGTTAATCTGACCCTCTTTCCCATGCATTTCTTAGGGCTTTCGGGTATGCCACGTCGCATTCCAGATTATCCAGATGCTTACGCTGGATGGAATGCCCTTAGCAGTTTTGGCTCTTATATATCCGTAGTTGGGATTCGTCGTTTCTTCGTGGTCGTAACAATCACTTCAAGCAGTGGAAATAACATAACAAGGGCGAACATTCCTTGGGCTGTTGAACAAAATTCAACCACACTGGAATGGCTGGTACAAAGTCCTCCAGCTTTTCATACTTTTGGAGAACTTCCAGCTATCAAGGAGACGAAAACCTATGTGAAGTAAAAGAAGGAAGAAAAGGTCGCCGACTGCTACTAAGAACCTAACAGAACTTTTCAAAATGCGGGTTCCAACGAAGAAGAGTTGAGGACCAACTTCGACCTAATTTAAGAGTTAAGAAAGCAAGCTCAGTTCAGAACGGCTACTTACCAACAGAGGATAGCGAGGTACTACAAGGCCAGAGTTAAATTTTGAAATTTGATCGAGCTGAGCCGGAGCAGCTCCTACTGACTATGACTGGACAGCAGTGGACTCTTTCTCAAAGTCTGACCCTGCCACCTATATTTGATTTGATGAAGCAACCATCACTGAAGCAATTGATTTTGTAGCCACCATTTAACAGGTTAGTAGCGAAAGGTAAGGCTTCATTCCCGAGTGGACGGAGCAAGCCCTATTAAGGTTAAGGGAAGAGAAGAAAGGCTATTTTACTAGACTAGCTACCGAGCTTACTCAAGGAAGCCGGAAAGACAGGGCCTCAAGACAGCTTCGGCAACAGAAAGTCGAGCTGAGGAATACGGAAGAGAAGCGGATTCAACTCAATCTTAGCCTAAGAGCAGTTCAGAGAAGAGAATCAAAGGTCAACGGCCAATGCTCCCTCCCCCGGATTCATCTTAAACCGACCGATATGCCGAGATGACATCCAGCACGAGAGCAAGAAAAGGAAATGGTCTCCGTGCAGCTTCTAGTCACGCCACTCTCACCAAGATAGAATCATGGTCACATCTGTAGTATATATATAGTTTATAGAAGCGGAATGCCAATCTACACAGGTAGCCGGATTGAGTTCAGCTGCTTTTGACGATACTGACGAATGAGTAAACGGAAGAATGAATGAATCAGATGAGCTCCAGTCTGGACTCTCATTGGTCAAACAGGCGCAACGGGCCAAGAGATAAATAAGAAAAGGACACCAGAAGAGCAAGAAAAAGAGCTGTATGATAAGAGTCCTTATCCTACCCACCCAATTTATTTAGTTTATGGGAGTAGCAAGAACAGCTCAATTTAAAAGGTTAGCCGCGTACCAAAGAGCTCGATCAGCTATTCTATTTTTCAGTCCGGTTGACGCCACTCGATAGGAAGAAAAGAGCATAAAGGTTTTTCGAAGGCTTCAAGCCCTGTTTCAGCTGAGAGCATTGATTCCCCTGGCACCTCTCTTCCACAGCTTGGCACGTTTAAAGAAGGTGCCTACACTCAAGTGTACAAAGTGGCATAAAGTGATTCTTTTCGGGTTCGGTCAGGAGGGACAAAAGAGAGATGCTTTCTATCAGTCAAAAGCAGATACCGCCCCCCCTCATGCTCCCACGGTCCGCTTACCGAGGAATAGAAAGGGAGGACCGGGGGCCTGAGCAAGTTGGGTTGGGGTATAGAGCCGTAAGCGCGGTGGGGGGTTACAGAGGACGTGCTCGTACGGTTCAAAGAAGGGTATGATCAACTCGTTGTTGGGAACTTTCACTCCTCTATATTCGAAATATGCCTTTCTAGGAGCATTACGATCTGCAGCTCAAATGGTCTCTTATGAAGTCTCTATTGGTCTTATTCTTATTGTGCGCCTTGTGAGCGCGTTTGGATCCGCGAAGGCAATCGCTCGGATGTTCCCCTAACCCAACCCGGGAACGGACCGGAGGGAACCGCAGCATGGGGAATGTCCGCGTCTCGTCGCAAGGCTCATTTTTAGTTTTTGGTCATAGGGCGGATTTATCTGATCAAGGGCCGGGGCACAAGGGTCCTGGTACTATCCAGGTGCGAAGAACCCCGGAGGTGACTGCAATGAGCAGAAATCTCACTCACCGGCCTAAACGACGAGCAAACACTCGAACGTGAGAGCAAGGGATCACCTAACGAATGGACGAGCTCCAAGGAGGGAGGAAGGCAAGAACCATGCTTTCAGAGAAGTGGCGGTCCGAATCTTATCTGAACTGCGAGAATAACTGACTAAGCCATGCCATAAGGGTCATTCTCCAAACGGGACGGGGTCAAGCCTTTAGATTTTTTAGTAGGTTGGGTGACAGATCGGCCATAGGAGTACTCCGGGATATAAACCAGGGCAACCAATGTCGAGCATACGACGATGCCGCCCGTTTTCATTTCGTGGAAGTCCCCGGCAGAGGAAAGGGCTGTAGGTGATGGCGCGTTCTGCTTCTTATCTAGATAGGGGCTCGTTCCTATTGGGTCGTGCGTGGCAGCTGGTATAGATGAATAAAGGCGCGGGCCGCTTGAACGGGACCTATTCTCTTAATAGGCGGCAAAGCTGAATAGGAAAGGGGCCGAGCTGACTGATGAGTTTTTAGCCTTAAAAAAAAGGGCTCTCTCATGTGAAGCTAACATGGCTGGCTACATACAAGTATAGCCAAATCAAGATGAGACGTAACGGACGGTCAGAAGCCGCAGCGGGACTATCATAGGAAAGCCCACCCCCTCGAGTCGAGAGCAGGATGCCGGCCGAGATGGAGCTGGGAGCCTACCTAGACTTTCCTGGGGCTTGCCTTGCCCCTACATCTAAATCAAAAGCGGGCGCCGAAAAGGAACCAGCCCAGCCTCTTCAAGAAAGCTTTGCTTGGTAGGCGCTGCCTATTCACTCGGACAATGCTCTAAACACGAAAGTGTGACGCCCCCACCCATGCTGAGTCACAGGCAGCGCCTCGGAAAGCGCGGACGAGCCACATGCAGGGAAACTTGCACGTGTGGTTCTGGCCGGGGACCCCGGTATACTGTACTAATATGTGTAGGTCCCCGTAATTCGAGTGAGATTGTCATGGCGCAAAAGCAGATATGGTCCGGTATTCCCCTGTTCCCTGTATTGGTTATGTTCTTCATTTCTCGTCTAGCAGAAACTAATCGAGCTCCGTTTGATCTCCCAGAAGCGGAAGCTGAATCAGTTGCAGGCTATAATGTAGAATATGCGCGGGATGCGATCCTTAATAGTCCACTGTTGGCGGAAGCCAATGTCCCGGGGTCCCGGGGACTCATTCTGACTGAAACAAGGGGTGGGTCTTTACCAACTTAAAAATCTTAGATTTTAGGTAAGCCAAAAAACGTGAGCGCCCCTACGCGAGCCTTATTGAAAACTCAAGTTTATTTATTATTAAATATGTATTCTATTAATGCGCTCAAGCATGCGAAGAAAGCAACAAGCGAGAAAAGCCCTTTCTATGTTATTAGTCAAGAGCTTTTCTTGCTTGTTTAGTAAAGTCACGCTTTTCATTTTGATAGGAGTAGGTGCTTGCTGGGGCAGGGCACTCTTCATTCTTCATTCGAAACTAATGAATGTCGGGTCGGGGGTTTCTGCCTTGTTATCAAAAAGGGAGTTGGGTAAAGCAAACTCCCTCCTTGGACGAGCACGGGGCTTAGTCAAGTAGAACCGGGTTGCGCTGCTTGATGCTCCGATCGAAAACAAATCAGTGGGGCCATGCCGGTACGAGTGAATATGCGTTAAAAAGGTCAATCCCTCCCCTACGACACAAAAAAAAAACCGGGCCGAACTTCTAACAGCCCGCCCGCTTCCATAGAACAATATCGTGGCAACGTAGACCTAAGTGGTCATATATATTGGATCTTTGGGAACCATCACAAGTGCGGCCGGCCTATATTTAAACGAGAATGCCGTGTCGTCCAGCGGAGCCTAGAAGAAGGTGACTCGCGCAGACAGCTGACTCCTTCCTTCTTTTCAATAGAAAGGAATAGCCAAACCAACCCAGCTGGCTGGTCAATCTCAGAGATCTTATCGGCCGGCAAACCAGAGACGGACGACCACGGTCCCGACCTTATCAGCACCGGAGGTGTACTAATCAATGAACCCACCCCCGAAACCTACTTTCTTTTCTGACAAAATCCACCAAGCCTAACCGGTCACGACATGTTGTTGATATTGATTGAGTTTGAGGGACTTTCGCTGACAAAATCCATCCATAAACCTATACCCCGGCAACTTTCGTAACCAAAGCGTCAAGACAACAGCCAAAGGTGACCTTTGGATTCTTAAGTAGGGGGCAAAGAGGAGCACGTAGGAATGCCGACCACTACATAAGCCACTGGTGGCTGAGAGAAAGCGAGCAGCACCTTGTATAGGTTGGGCGGAGCAGAAGCGAGCCCCTATCAGAGAAAGCCTTGGTCAAGCGCGCTAGCCTAGCTAGCTAGCGTTTTTCAGCTGGCTGTTATGTTAGTTGTAGCGCGCCTTCCCTCCTTCTCTCACTTCGGAAAGATTTCGCAGTATTTTCTTATGATGACCTGGTCGAGAGAGTACGATACATCGGTGTAAAAGATGGAGTGGGATCTGTGAGGTTGGTTATAGTAAGGCCTGGCCGGAAAGTCTTCTTGCCTCTATCATTGAAGGAAAGGTTGGTCAACAATTTGGAGAGTTTGCGGAAAAGCGAGAACAAATATTAAACTGGGAAGAAAAAAGGGGAAAAAGTAAATAACAAAAGGCGCATATGGCACGAAAAGGAAATCCGATTTCGGTAAGACTCGATCTGAATCGTAGTTCAGATTCAAGTTGGTTCAGTGATTATTATTATGGTAAATTAGTTTATCAAGATGTCAATCTGAGATCTTATTTCGGTTCGATACGTCCACCTGCGAGACTTACCTTTGGCTTTCGTCTCGGTAGGTGTATTCTTATACATTTTCCCAAAAGAACATTCATTCATTTCTTTCTTCCCCGTCGACCACGACGACTGAAACGACGCGCAAAATCCAGACCCGGAAAGGAGAAGGGCCGGTGGTGGGCATTTGGGAAAGTCGGGCCGATCGGGTGTCTTCATTCCAGCTACAATACCCAAGAAGAACGAAACGAAGTGAGAGGCCGGAGGGCAGGGAAAAGAGTCGAGTCGATCAGGCTCGGCGACCGGGAGAAGCAAAACGAAATTAGGATTTGGCCGAAAAAGAAGCATGGAGACCGATCACCATCGATAAAGAAGAATCTTTCTAAATCACTTCGGGTCAGCGGGGCCTTCAAGCATCCGAAATACGCCGGGGCTGTAAATGACATAGCGTTCCTGATAGAAAATGACGACTCCTTCAGAAAAACGAAGTTTTTTAAGTTCTTTTTCCCCAAGAAGTCCGGCGGCCCGACGAGTCATCTATTTAAAAGGACCCTCCCTGCAGTGCGCCCCTCCTTGAATTATTCGGTCATGCAATACTTATTTTTTAGAAAGAACCAAATGCATTTCGACCCCGTCGTAGTTCTCAATCATTTCGTGGCACCGGGCGTGGCTGAACCATCTACGATGGGGGGAGCGAATGCGCAGGGAAGAAGCTTAGATAAGAGAATGCGTTCTCGCATAGCTTTTTTTGTAGAAAGCTCGACCAGCGAGAAAAAGTGTTTGGCCGAAGCCAAAAAGAGCTTGACCCACTTCATTCGCTTGGCGAGTGATCTTCGCTTCGCGGGAACAACAAAAACCACCATCTCGCTCTTTCCTTTCTTCGGTGCTACCTTTTTCTTTCCAAGGGATAGAGTTGGTATTTCTAATAAGAACCTTTTTTTTGAGGGTGCCCGGGAACCACTCCTAGGTCAATTAAGGATCAAATGTTGGAACCTCATGGGTAAGGATAAGGTAATGGAATTGATAGAGAAATTCATAGACCTAGGTAGGATAGGAGAATGGATAAAGGGAATAGAGATGATGATAGAGATCATACTGAGAAACAGAAGAATTCCGTACGGGTACAACTATTATTTGAACGAAGTGAAAAAAATGCGATCTTTGTTGTCTAATAGAACAAACACTAATACCTTAATTGAGTCGGTCAAGATCAAATCTGTTTATCAAAGTGCTTCTCCGATTGCTCAAGACATCTCTTTTCAACTGAGAAAGAAAACAAGATCATTTCGTTCCATTTTTAGTAGAATAGTGAAGGATATTCCATTAGTAATGAAAAAAGGGGTTGAGGGGATCCGTATATGTTGTTCAGGTCGATCAGAAGGCGCAGAAATAGCTAGAACTGAATGCGGAAAGTATGGAAAAACATCTCGTAATGTATTTAACCAGAAAATCGATTATGCTTCGGCGGAAGTATCTACTCGTTACGGAATCTCAGGTGTCAAAGTGTGGATTTCATATAGTAAAAAAAAAAAGGGACGTGCTATATCCGAAACGTACGAAATTTAGTAAATATCGTAAAGGCAGATGTAATAGGGGTTGCAAACCAGACGGAACAAAACTTGGTTTTGGAAGATATGGCACTCAAAGTTGTAGAGCTGGTCGTCTGTCATATCGAGCCATTGAAGCAGCGCGTCGGGCTATAATCGGACACTTCCATCGTGCTATGAGCGGACAATTCCGAAAAAATGGTAAGATATGGGTCAGAGTTTTCGCAGATATCCCTATTACCGGGAAACCTACAGAAGTTAGAATGGGAAGAGGAAAAGGAAATCCTACGGGTTGGATTGCTCGTGTGTCCGCGGGACAAGTACTATTTGAAATGGATGGTGTGAGTTTGTCAAATGCTCGACAAGCCGCTACATTAGCGGCGCATAAACCATGTTCGTCAACCAAGTTTGTTCAGTGGTCGTAACGTAATTGAATTGGTTAGTGGGGAAAAACCAGGCCGGGACTCAAAAGAATTAGGCGAAGGGTTTGTTCCTGAACGAGGGAAGTGGAAAGACACTAAGGGAGAGGGATATACTCCTTTTTGAATCGCCGAAATTGTACGACTGTTCCAGGCGTACGACCCGGATACGTTACGGTTTTTTAAGGTACTCTTTCCTGTGATTGTATTGGATATTCATCTTTATGATCACAAGGTGGTGCTTGGGCATCTCTGATTACGTTCGGACGTGAGAGGGAAGCCAGGAGGTCCAGGGACATAGCCGACCGATGCATTCCCCATCCAGCACTTAACCGACGAAAGAGAGGGGAACGCAGCCCCCGCCGCCATATGAGTCGGATACTATTATAGTTTGACTCTTGTGGGAAATTCAAGATGTCTTTTTTTGTTTTGGCGATAATAACTTCTGGGAGGGTGAATCCCAGGTTCCACCACAAGAAAGAAGGACAATTGGTAGTTCCCTACGAGGAAGTGCTGCCCAAAAGGGACTACTCTACATCGGCCGGGATTGGACACTAGTCCTTCCTTCAAGTCTTCAAAGATAGGATTCAATCGATTATTCGCATTCAACTTGAACAATTCTTGTGACAACAGACGGAATTCCTTCGTTCCCTTTCTCAAAGGCAATAGGATTCAATCGATTTCGAACAAAAAGGCAATCTCGAGTACAAGCCAAGGAGAAAGACTGCCATCTCAGGCATACCATCGACAGAGTCAGGAAAGGACAGGCAGAAGGCGCGCTAATCAAATCCTATCTTTCAACTCTATCCCTTCTTGGTCCCAGCTCCCTATGAGCTCTGAGTCGCTAACGCTAAGAGGAAGAAGAGCTACTTCCATCATTCCAATAGTAACAAGGGAAACCGAACCCAAGTGAAGTTAAGCCGAGTCCTTTTCTTCCCCACTGCTTCGAGGAGGCAGACACGTGGGGTTCACTGGAAGGGAGAGTGGCGGGAATGATTTTTTGCAATGTAATGGAACTCAAAGCCTGTTTCATAGGCTGTACTCGTACTCACCGACTACACGGACTCTATACCAAGTCATGAGCGATAGCGAAGCCAAGCCGCCAACCAAGCCAATGCGCCATCCCTATCCCTTCCCGATGAAGCTTCCTTTGATTTGAATGAATGAGGAAGGCGCATGCAAGAGAAAAGAAAGCCCCTATTGGGGCATGAGCTCTAGTACATTGACCTCTCGCAGACCTGAAAGTCCAGTTTTTGGCTATTGAAAAATCAAATAATAGAGACGAAGAAAGCCATATAGATTCTCAATAAGGGAGGAACTCGACCTCGGCCAGCCGGCCAGGAATGATGACCAATTGCTTGAACCTCGGATGAGGACATGGAGGAAGATGGGCCGGCCAGAGCCGCAGGCAGATGATAAATAATAACACTAAAACTTTCAAAGATGCTGGGTGAAGGTGAATCGCCTTCAAACTGAGGATTCACAATGACTTTGACTCAGACTTCCCTTCCTAAAAGACAAAGGAGTAGCGGGGTTCGCTAGCCGACCTTGCCTGAAAGTACTTTTCTCTTACGCGGGTCAAGAATAGCTTCGCTGAAACTAATGCTTTTTCCCTTGCTGGCTTTCCACCATTCAAACTTGGTTACTTCCTACGCTATTCGCTGGCATTGAACTATTCTCTCGACATTCTTCTTCATTCAGATACTATTAAAAGATTGGAAGGAGCTGGTTGGTGATGCTCTTCCCATGGTTTACCACCGATGAGGAGTATTCCGCATGCCATCGACCTAGTACCTGGTGCTAGTTTCCCAAACCTGCCTGCTTATCGAATGCTACCTGCCTTTTCATTTCAGCCCCTTGCGCTAACATCGTTCAGTTCCCGGGCCCCCTATCATCTGGGGATTCTTTTTTGTAGTCTTTCAACACTTGATTCAATGGTGTCAAGCTCCTTCTGCTTTGATGCTTCGCTTAGCGCTACTACTCCTATGATATTGATTTATTAAGTGCATGGCTGCGGGCAGGAGGTAACAAGAAAAAGAAGGTCTTTTTTCACTAACTAAAATCCCTCTTTGGATGAACATTTCATGGGATTCTTCCAATACTTACTGATAACTAGTACACCACCTTCTATTCTTAGCCGCAGAGAGCCCTCGTCACTAATTTATGGTAATTATGTATTGGCTTAGCCACACCGGTCAAGGGCCTCATCGTGGGAGACTACTAAGGAGAAAGTCTTCAGCAGAAGACTCACAAAGGGATACTGACAAGGCCAAAAACCGAATTCGGATTCGGGTGCTCTTGCCGAGGAAGAATTGAATGATTCTTGCCACTTTTTCTTCCCTTATGCCGATGCCGACTCTGCCGTGAATACTCCCCTTTCCTTAGGAATAGCAGGAAAGATCAGATCCATGAAGACTATGGGTCAGGGGTCAGGATATTTAGTTAAACCTGCCCCAGTCTTTTACCTGGGAATATTAAATGGAAAAAAGATCCTCCCGGAAAAGCTTGAACGTGTCGAGCAGAAGTCTTTCCAAAGCCAAGTATGGTTAAGCTTCTTGTCCCACCTCCTAATGGAAACTCGGTCTTTTTGTCCTAAATGCCTAGAGAGCCTCTGACTACACTTCATGCCAGATCCTTGCTGGGGTTATCCTTGATCATTTTTTCTAAGCTAGTTCACCTTATTTTTTTGGAAGACTCGGCTTGTCCATTAGCCTGAGCAAAGGTGTTGAGTGAATCATTTCAACAAAAACAATATATATTAGCAAACTCTTTTACTTGATCACCTGTGAAGACTCTACCTTGATCGGCAATGCTGATTTTTGGAATGCCAAACCTATGAATGAGATTATCCTTTCTTTCTAATCTAATTTTTAGCGTTATTTACGTTTTGGGATTGGGATGGCTTCCACCCATTTCATTTTGACTCAGGCCTGATGAGCTCCAACAATCCCTTCGTGGACTTCCGCCATAAAAGAAGATCAAAGCCTAAACATTGAAGAAGCAAACCATCCACGCTTTTATTACAGAGGTGGTTCTCAATGAGAACATATCTCAAGGATCTAAGCTTTCTTTTTCTATCTTTCTTTGCACTTTTTAATAAAGTGAATGATAGGACTTATCCAATCTGACTCATTAGAATCAACTTGCATGACTTCCAGAGTTGGGATCTCTCTATCATGAACTGAGGCCAATGGTCGTTTCTTTTTGTAATGAGTTTTTGAAAGATTCTCTCTGGCAGTTTGACTCCCGGGGCCATTTCATTGGCTTCTTGATTCAAACTCATGGGAGTCTCTTCAATGGCGACACCCATGAATTTGCCTAACAATTCGGTAGCCAGGGCATGAGACTCAGCCAAAGAGTGACTAAGGCACCTATACTCCCCTTTTTAGGCAGGCTTGGGTCAGTTAGTGCGGTCGGCAAGCGGTAGGCAAAGAGGTCGAAAACTGGTCTGGCAGCTACGGGTTCCTCTTTTGTTTATGGGTGAATCTTCCATTCTCCGCGCCCGTTCTATCTGTCTTCTTATTGGTTGATATGTCTTTCTTTCCTTTCTTATTAGTGTAGTGAGGGCGCACTCGTGGTAGAAGGCAGATGGATTTAGCTTCTTTCTAAGAGCCGGAGACCCGGCCGGCTAGTCTCTTTCTGGGCCTCCTGACTCATGATTGTCAAAGATCATGTCATGTCGAGTGCGAGCTGGGGTTGAAGGCCCAAGGCTGTTGGTTTTGGAATAGGATTAGACTTGTCTGTGACAGAAGATCTGTCCTTTCCAGCACGAGGAACCTTATAGCACTTGGAAAAAAGCGGCTCTGGATCTGGCATCAACAGCGGATCCTGTCTGATCAGAGCACCGGTTCCGGCATCGGGAGTGGATTCAATAAGAGTCATAGCGGAGTCGAGAACTAGCAGCTACTGTTGGAAGATGGGATTATTTACTTGGCCACCTCTTTTTTCCTCGCCCTAACAGATCCTGAACTCTAAGGAAAACTCCCTTTCCAGAGAAGCACTCATTTTCTTTCTAGAAGCTCTTTTTTTCTACCCTTCTAACTAGTGTCACTTGCTTGATCACTTCGGTGAGGGGGTTATGCCAGAGGGACAGCAATCAATTCACCGGGTAAGAAAAGTACCTTTACACCTACCCTTTTAGTATGACTAGACCCAATAGATTGTATCACTATACCCAGAACTAGTTGTCTACCTAGGGATATGCCATATGGTGCCCCGAGGATTAGAGCCAAGAAATATACATAACATCGATCTAGCCTAATAAACAAGGCTCCATTCCGGCTTAATTCATTATTGCCTCCTACCGTATGGCATCTCCTCTACTTCAATTCAAACTAGCGCTTCGCCCCCTTTCCTCTTTCTTTGCTGCAATAGATGAGATTGGCATTGGCCTAGTTCCAATCCTTTGTCAAGTCACTTCAAACCTCCCTCCTCATTTGCTGCAGGGTTCCCTTTCTTCAACATAGGTGACAACGAGCGGGGCAGAGATGGAAGAGATCGAACACGAGAAACTGGTTACCCAGTGATTTACAAGCAACCTTACTGCAAACTGTCTATATCTTTCTATTATCGGCTGGATGCTATCGGAGAGAGAGCAATGGGAAGTTCAGTCAAAAGCATTTCCCGCGCACTCAATTCAGCAAGACGAATAATTTCTCTTTCTATACGCAATTTCAGAAAAAAGGAAAAAAACATATAGAGAGCCGAAAAGGACAGATGTGATATATATATTAGGAGCAATAAGCATTAGATTGCGCCTTAGACGTTTTATTGGATTATTTGAGAATTTTATTGTCTACCAATTTCATATAAAAGAAGAGGTGCCAAGGAATCAAGGGAAGTAGCACCTATGGAACAGAGAGCTGAAAGAAAGCCGGGCAGGACAGTTCAGTTAAGTACGAGAGAAGACGTCCAGTGCTTATAGTTCCATGTCTTAGAGTGATTGCAGATTAGCGGCTTAATGCTAGATTGGATCAGATGGTACAATGAGTGGAAGTATGCGGAAAAGTTCTTAAAATGAAAAAAAGTCTTTCCTTTTTAGCTGCTTGAAATAGATTCTATTAGACTAATATTAATTTATTATTTGAATTGGGCTATAACACGATAAAAATAAAGACACTCTTTTTCTTCGTGACCCACAGTCTTCCATTCCGATATGAGTAGGGGGACTGGAAACATAAGGATGCTCTCACTTCTTTCTTGAGTTCGTGAGTTGGAACAGTTGTTTATATTTTTAGTAATTTATTAGTTATGAGTTCTTAAAGTTAAAGAAAGGGAAGAAGACTCTTCAAACTAGCGTAGCATACAGGATTGGGTGAGATCAAAGACCTAGAAGTGGACTCTATCTTTCATAAGACTTTCCTAAAGCGCTATCGGGCTAGGAGGGGCGGTTATTCTGATGAGTTAACTTAGTTCATTAGTTCTAGCTATCCTCGGCTGTAGCGACCGCTAGGGAACAAGCAGAGTTGGAGAAGGTAGAAGTTAAGCGGGTTATCGCATATGTAGTTTTTAAAGACTTGTTCTTCTTCTTCTGAGTCATAGCTTTTCCTAGAAAACCTCCCTATTTTTGCCCTATCACTATTACTCCCGATCCGAAGCACCCCTTTTCCATTCATAGAGAGATCCAAAACTGGACTAACCTCGCCTTGCCCTAACTCTGCTCTGGACAGCTTCTTGCTCTCTCTATTTACTTAACTTTAAAAGCGGATTTGACTTCTAGGGCTTTAAGCCTTCTCTTCTCGCTCATTCCCGACTAATGGCAACCTTCACCGGTATTCTTTTTTTGAACCAACTTCCATTTCAAACCTCATCAAATCCAGATACCAATCCAATGAGTTCGATCCATTAGGTTCTTCGATTTGTTCAGAAAAGAAACGAGAGACAAGAAAACATCTTTGATTACGATTAAAAAGAACAATCTCAAATAGACCAATTTCAGGTCATTTCTTGGTGAACATATTCTGCCATAATATCTTCGATCCCTTCATTTATGTGCTGGTAGGAAGAGACTTTTTTGTATATTAAAATCAAAGGGACAGTAATTATTTTGAAAAGCCCGGTTCTCTTTGTATTCGAGCTTTCATTCCTAAATCCACTGTTTCGTTCCTTCATATACCTCCCCACCAATAGATAGAGACAAATGGGAATAACCGAACCACGTCTACAAAATGCCAGTACCATGCAGCTGCTTCAAAGCCAACGTGATGCTCCTTGGTCAGATGACCAAGATATTGGCGAATACCACATATGATCAAGAAAAGAGTACCTATAATCACATGAAAACCATGAAAGCCAGTTGCTAAGAAAAAGGTAGAACCATAAATACTATCCGAAATAGTGAAGGGTGCTTGATAATATTCCATTCCTTGAAAGCCAGTGAATACTAGAGCCAGTGAAACGGTTGCTACTAAAGCATAAACTGCTCGTTTTTCCTTCCCCGCGAGTATAGCATGATGAGCCCAAGTTACGGCTGCTCCGGATGAAAGGAGAATAGGGGTATTAAGAAAAGGGATTTCCCGAGGATCTAAAACCCCAATCCCTTTTGGGGGCCAAATACCCCCGATCTCTACCGTAGGTGCCAAAGAAGAATGAGAAGAAGCCCGAAAAAAAGCAAAAAGGAACATAACCTCCGATACGATGAACGGAATAGAACCATATCGAGGTCCTAATTGTACGACTTTGGTATGATGTCCTTCCAACGTGGATTCACGTAGAACATCGCGCCACCATACAAACATGGTATATAGTATAAATATTAGGCCCAAACTGAGAAGTGTTGCACCCCCTTGAAATGAGTGCATGTACATCACACCTCCTACGGTGGTTGCCAAAGCTCCGAGTGAACCCGAAATAGGCCATGGACTTGGATCTACCAAATGATAAGAATGCCTCTGAGATTCAATCATAAACCACTTTGCCTCGGTTGTATGTAAACCCCCCCTTCACCCCCACCCCCTATGGTGGTAAAGAAGGGCTCTTTTGGGTCTTCTTATATTTCTATCTGACAGGACAAAGAAATAGGAAGGGATGGTTCTTTCATTGCATTGATAGAAGTCTAACTAGAAAAAGATCTCTCTATAACTTTGAGAAGAGAATCGTTGGTTTGACCGACGAACTACGTGGGAAATATTAGTTGAGAGGGCAAGAGGATTCGATCTCCACGAAAGGCTAAAGGAACATAAAAAAAGCGAATCATCTTTCTTTCTATACGCAATTTCCTCGTCACGACAATGAAACATGCCAGCCCTAAAATCAGGAAAAGCTTAGGGAGGGCAGCTCCCACGTCTGAGCAATCGAGGCCGGTCACTCAGAAAATAGAACGTTAGCCCAAAAGCTCTACTATAGGGTTCTCGCATCAGATCCCGTAAGAAATATGCGGAGTTGTGAGTTCCGGTGTTCCTTATTTTATGATATTACCACGCGGGGTATTATAGATATGTAAGTCCTTTGTTTATAAGGGTCTTTAACGTGATGCCCAATGCCACGGACTTTCGGCGGATTTGTCCAAAAGCTCCTTCTTGCAGAACCTCTTGCTAGCAGCCTTCCAGGTCACGAATCGCCTCTTTGCTCTTAAGGAACTTTCAAAGGAAACCAAAAACGAAGACTTTCTCGAAACATCCTATCTTTTTATATGATATTTGGCTTGTTAGGACAGCCCACATGAAATCGGGTCGGATGCTTGTCCCCTCTTCTCAACAGAATCCGACAGACCAGAAAGAATCGAAAGCAGTCCTTTTCGCAAAGTCTTCTTCATTGCATTGGGTGCCTTTATCTCCTACCCCAATCCCTAGCTAGCGGAAATCCAAGCCTCACCTGTCCCATGTTGGGGATCCTATTCTGCTCGTGGATATATAATGCTAGAAGGCTTAATCCTTAATAGCCATAGAGTGGCTTACCCTTAAAGACATCCATGCAAACCCACCCCTGAAAGTCTGTCTTCTTTTAATGAATGCCCTAGGCCGGCCTTCTTCACTTGCACAACCAACCCTCCCTAACAGCCTATGAATGTGCAGTGGAATCCCGTTCGTATTCTTCCTCAAATATGTAACTTTTCCTTTATCTGATTGCAACCTATTGATCGGATTTACTGTGCGCGGATATCTTCACTAATGATTCCACCTCCTACTCTGCCATACCTGTGAAAGAACTTATTCTTTCGAATAGGCCTAACCCTTGGGGGGAGGTTTATGTTATTGGGTTATAAAGAGGGACTCCCACCTCAACCATAAGGAGACATTTAGAATAGTGATTTCTTATGAAGACTTTTACTAGCAAGTAAGTGCCGTGCCCTCAAGTCAAGCAAGGTACCGAGTGAGATTAAGAATTCAAGGGGGTGCAAGCCCGGATACTAACTATTTGCCTTGCATTTGAAAAGCATGATTTTTACCTTCGGGGAGGCCAGTTGTTCGTCTTGGAGAGAGCGCTCGACCGTCGCCATGCTTCTTAGACTGAGTCAACGCGCCTATTTACTGTGCGCCTATCTGTTATCTAGGAACCTGAGATTCGGCTTTCACATTTATTTATAACTTTCGCTTCTGAGGTAGAAAAATCTTCCATCTGGATTTTTTACGGCAATGACTAAGTATAGTCCCATTCTTCAACATTCGGAATGGCGATCTTGGCCCGACCCTCTTTCTTATCTTTAAGGTACTTTTGCTACAGCAGAGGGCAGTTGCCAAGAGTGGAGTTCACGTGTCCCAAAGGGAAGAGCTCTGGGGCTCCCTCTCCCTCTATTTTAAGACAGACTTTGAGTTTGAGCGGGGAGGGCGAGATGACAAGGGAATCGGCCAAAGGCATCTATCATCTCATCGGAGAAGCGGTCCTAATCTAATAAAGGGTTGCCTTGCCTTACCAAAAGGAGTTCAATGTAAATGGCAATCCCCGGTGCCAAGAAAGTCACCTTTATACTGCTCAATCTAATCCTGCCTAGCATATGCTGGCGTGGCAACGCCCTATTATCATATTCTAGCTATGCGAGAAGCTATGCTTGGAGCTTGCAATCCTTGAAAAAGCCCAACCCGCACATTGCTCTATTAACTGCACCTGCCTTCGGTCTTAGTTCGTAATGACAAAACTTCTTCTTTGAAGGAAGAAAGCTTTGGGACTGATTCACTTCACCACCAGCAGCGGATAGGACCAGAGCTTCTATTTACTCAACAGCTCTTACTGTAACAGAAAAGACTGGCACCGGTTGGTTATTCAACAGCAGATAGGCTTAGAGCCTTTAGTTGCCCTTGGATTCTCCAACTTTTGCAAATGAACCCCGTTCAAGTTCCATCCCAACTGTCTCATCTTGAGAAAGGGCAATATGGCAATCTTTATTAGAATCTTTCTCCAATGCTTTTCCGGGGTGAAGCTGCTCAAGTTGATGTTAATTAAGTGTTCTGTTATGGTAGCGTGTGTCTTTTGACTGGCCAACCAGAGTTAACCTGCAGAGAGTGGCCCAGTAATCTTCTCCATTAGGTTAGGGTGGCCACAGTGGGATGACGAGGCAGGAAGTTAGAGATGCAGCAAGGCTTCATATAGGTGTGATCTAGGATTGCTGTTCAAATCCATGAGCAATGTCACTGTTTAAATGAAGTACCATCCCTAGCCCGCTAATCCATCGTTCTATGGGTCACCCTTTTGCGGAAGTAGGGTAAGTTTATTCAAAGTAAGCTAGATAAAGCTATCCTGTAAACTAGCCTTCTATGAGTAGGAGTAGTAGCCAGCTAGGTAGTGACTAGTGCTGGTTTCGCAGACTATGCGTCTAGTGTATCAGGCAGGATAAGGGTCTGGATAAAAGGCTGGCCGCGCGTGTGAGTGAAAAGCTCACCCAGCCGATCACGGCGATGGGTTCCAATGTTAGTTCAGCGGTTAGATGCGTCTGCCGTTGCGCAATAGAATTCTATCTCCGATATGTACCTTCCTTCCATCCGGGAGTACCCGTTTATCAGTGATCTCTTGGAAACCAACATAGTCCAGTGTACCAAATAGTGGTCGGATCCTAGATTTAAAAGAGTCATTCTCCCTGATCGGGCGGGAGTAAGAAGAAGAAGGAGCACTTTCATCTTCCCTTCCGGGCTTACAAGACGAGACCTAGATGGTACGTTATAGGATATTCGAAAAAAAGCAAGTAGGACAAAATGACTGAGGTAAACACGCGGTAGTCATTCAAACAAAAGACGCTGAGGAACCTCCATCGAGCCACGTGATCCGCTACAACTCACACAAAGACTAGGTTCGGCTTCTCAAAAGAAAAGGGGGGGGAGAAAAGAGGACAGGGGCGCTCCCCGCTAACCGAAGTCTTGGATTTTTCTTTCAAAGGAAAGACAAGCAGTGGTTTCCCAGTTATCTTCAATTACTTAGTGAGAGCTTATCGAATTGATGTAAGGCAGGGATACCATGTAGGAGGCCTGATCATACACCTTAACTCACTAGAGCGAGCGTGGACATTACCTTGAAACGTCGGTCGTTGACTACCCTGTCGGTAGAGTGGCTTTCTCCTAGAGTGTATAGCTCATTCGAAGTTCGACCTCATGAAACATAGAGCTGTCAAAGTCCTCTCCTTCTAGTCGTTCTTACAGTCAAGTGACTGACCTTCCCTTCTTCGGTCGAGCTGAGGGTAAATTTGCTAGTTTCTTAGTTTCTTAGAAGGCTTGACTTCTGTAGTCTAATTCCGGGGATTCTTTCAACTCATGTTGGAAAAGACGGAGGGCTTGTGTTACTGAATGGCTGCAACCTTTCATTTGTTATTCTTTTCTTTCTGTTCTTTCCTTGTTCGAGAAAGGGATACTCCTGATTCAGGTGATTCGTGTCGCGTTTGTCTCTTTTTCTAATCACAGGGTTAAGTGAGAGTTCCATAAAGAAAACGATTCGGAAGCCAAAGTGGATGAGTAGTAGAGATAAAACTAAAAGCATCACTCTCCCATCTCCATCATGATCGAAAATGGACCGCATGAGTGACAAAAGATTGGTCCTTGTGGTGAAATGTCAGACCGTGGGTGCTTACCAGGTGCTGCTAGCCTTGAAACAGTGTAGGGTTCCATCCATGCCTGCTTCTTTCTTTGAAGCTACGACAGAGTTCGATTACCGACCGTCTGAAGGCGATGTAAGATGCCTACTACTTTTTTTTGAAGTGTTTTTACTTGCTTTCCTTCCCCTTCTTATTCCTTAGCCAGCTTGGCTTAGTGCATAGATGTAGATCTATCTCTATGTATCCCTCTGCCCTGCCAGAATAGCCTTTCCCCTTCTGAACCAACCTGGGCGGCTACCCTAACTGAGCCGGATTTGAGCTCCTCTCCCGTTGGTCGAGCGTCTTTAAACCTCTCCTTACGGTGGCTTTCACTCCTACCTTTCGAAGGGGGAAACCCGCATACCCACTTTTCCCCTCCCCCCCGCGATGCTGGTGGCCTCGCTGTCGCCTTTGGCTCGAGCTACGTTTGATTCTGGGACCCCGGCGGGTCCCTTATCCCCGTCGTTGACTACTCCTTTCTTTCCTTACCGAATTCATTTCATTCTTGTGTGTAGCGCGTGGGGCCATGACCTTCTTTTGGCCAACTGTCAGCTCCACAGGCAAACATCCTCTTGTTTCAGTCACTCCTCCTGCGAAAGTTTAAGAAGCTTAAGATGAGTTCACATCGCTACTAGGAAAAGGGATTCAATCCAGCCATAGGTTATTCCTACAGCTACTTTACTTTCTTTATTAATTAAAGTAAGATTATGACCCCCAACGAGAAAGGAACTGGCATTTTCGGGGACTAGCCATTACTCAACTCAAGCAAGAGGGAAATTCATTCCCAGCACATAAGCAGACTCAAAAATCTTCGTCACATTGGCCTGCGATCAATCTTTTTATCAATCTCCGTTCGTACCATACCAGTTTTTTTTGATCTGTTTAGCATTATAGCCTTCACGGTCAAGGTCCCGTATCAGGGCTTTTGCTTCCCGGTAATACGTACTTTCCAATTGGTGCGTTTTCATTTCATTCAGAATCTCGGGGAGTTTGTCGAGCCCATATTTTTCCCCTAAATCCTCAATAATATGGGCCGTACGCTCAGGCGCAAGGGCCCGCATGTTTTCTCGCTCCCGTCAGAGGCATATTTCATCTTGTAGTTGATTCTCAAGATGAGACAGGTTGAGTAGTAGCCAGTCATCCGCTTTGTTCCAAAGCACCTCTTCATCCGCCTGTGATAAAACCTCGTTTTGAGGTTGTGATGGGCGGCCACACATCTCTGCAGCTCGGGGAGTGCTCAGCGAATCTAGCCGTTGCCTTACCCTTACCGAGGAGGGGCATAGCGCTTGCTTACTTCTTAAAGTCAGGAATTTATAGCTTATTAGTGCTTGCGCTAAGGTTTGAAGAGCTTAGTTGAAAGACTAAGGAAGAACCACTGAAAGCATTTTCAGCTGCTTCTTTCCGATCGATATACAAGGGGTTGGACGGTACAGTTCTTCTTTCCGTTCCTACAGCCGTGGCAAGAGAGGTTTATTATCCAATAGCAGATGCTACTTTTTGAGGGTAGGGGCCCACTCTTTCTTCGAAATGGTATAGGGGCAGCGGATAGGCTGCTCCTGCGGTTTTTAGCAGTGGACGCCGCTAACGCCTTAAGCTTATTACAGCTTCAGTCTTGATCCATAGCAATCAGCGAAAGGGGAGCACGAGTGATGAGTATACTTTCTCTGCCCCGGTTCTAAGCCAGCCCTTACTTATCTATTGCCATCCGCCGCCCATGCTTCGTCATAGAGTTAGGTAGGCCCACACAAGCTAAAAGATGGAAGTTTAGAACCGGGCGCCCTTCCCTTATTTAGGAAAAAGAGCTTTCGTGCAGTCTCTTAGTCAACTACCTGAACAACAGTTTGATAGGTCACCCTCCGCCCGCGATTGGTCAAATAGACTGCTTACAGCACAAATTCTTATGTTTGATTGGGTACAGAACGAAACGATTGATCAAAGTGTGTTACAGGCCATGGAAATTGCTTTTTCGATGATTATTGAGTTGGAGCAGCCAGAACCAAAGCAGAAAGAGAACCCTGGGGGAATTTTTTATTTCAACTATTCTGTCTTTTACTAGTTGAAAGTGATGATGTTGACCTAGAATGAGAATGTTAGGCTAATCTGAATAGGGGGTTGGGAATCCCACCTTTGAAAGAGTTGTTGTCTCGTCCGGGGCATGCTAATAGTTGTGTGGGGATCTATTCCTAAGCCAAGCAATACCTGCAAGCCTGTTTTTGTCTTGTTCTGTCGGTGAAAAGCGGACTTCCCCAAGGCGGATGCGATATCGGACCTTGTAATCAAAGTCTTCGACCCTGGTTGTTCTTATCCGATAGGGCGGGCAGCTCAAACTAGGGAAATGGCAGGCAACCACGTAGTTGAGGCATGGCTTTTTTCTTGCTCCGGGACCAGCTCCCTGAACCTAGCTTCGACATATAACTTTTCCAATTGCAAAAGGTAGCCGGGCCTAGCTTGCAATAGATCCCATTGCTTATCCAGTGCAGTTTCCGATAAGATAGAGTGACAGGTTCCGGAGCCGCGGGAATCGGACAGGAAACAATCAATAAGCTGCCTGTCAGGTAACAGATTGGATACATTGCCAGGCCAGTCTCCCATTCCAATAGCTGCTAGTAGACAGAATCCAGTCAAAGTAAGCTTGCTTTTAGCATGAATCTTTCGTATGTGAGTCAGTTTTCCATACCCAATTCTCTCACATGATCGAGACTATCCTACTCCCCCTGGTCAACTATTCGAGTATAAAGAACCAAAACAAGAAATCAGGGTGGTGGGTTAGGATAGACTTTCTAGATACCTTTTTGATCTAGCTCTGCTTGCTGACCTGTGCTACCTATTCTTGATCCAGGAAGAACAGAATAGAATAGTTCAGCTTACTATCTCGCTTTGAGCGCTACCTAAGCAACTTTTAAGGGACTCAGAGAAGAGTGGAAAGATTCCTAGAAAGTAAACTAACTCAAATTTCGTATAGCAAGAAAGGAAGATGAATTCTATCTGACTATTGTCTCTCATTAAGCTATATAGGTTATGAAAAGCCAGCGCCCAAAGGTGCTTGATTAAAGCCGGTCAACGTCTGGTGGAGTAGTAAGCTATAGCTTACTGAAAAAGGCCTCGTTTGCTCAGAAAGTTGTCAGTCTTCCTTATGTCTTCATTGGATTGAGTGTGAGGTACGAGGGATAGAGGGCTACGGCAAGGCGTTCGATTCACACTCCTGTCAAGATCATATCACTTCCAAGAGTGAACCCTCGACTCGCTTCCTTAGCCATTTCTTTCGGTCAACCAGTGCTAAATTCGACTCATCATTCTTTAAAATGAATGGCTTCTTCCGCCTTCTTTCAGGTCTATTGGTCAGCATTCGCCTAGCGCGAACTGCACTTCCCAAGAAAAAGCCAAGCGGCAAACTTTCTTTGGTTGTGATTAGCCAGTCATCTCAGTCACCAAGCTAGCCTTTCAACCTGAACTACGTGCAGCCTCCATTGGATCGATTCATAGGAACCTCGTCCAGCAAAGCAAGATATCGGAAGAAAAGGTTTCATTTGAGGTTCTACCTAAAAGCGGGAATCAACCAACGTAGGCTTATTGTAGAAATCTTAAATCAATCATCATATGATGGTCTTAATGAAAGGCTTCCCTCGGTACAGCTGTTTGTGCATATGACGGGACCACTCGAACCGCGCAAGGTATAGTTCGACTTAATTGAACATTGGGACCCCTTGTTCGGTCAACTCTATTCTATGTAGCGGATATACTATAAACATATAAAATGTTGCTAGAATGACCTTGGATCCACGCCAACTTGGTTGTGGCATCCTCATATCATATCAGTATCAAGTTTCCCATGAACGGATGATGTCTCTACCTTGATAGCGACCCCGTCAACCCAAGCTTCATTCAAGTTCAGTCCCTTCTTCTCGATCCTGTATTGATCTACGACCGTCCTCATCCGCCCACGAGTTTATGGTTCCAGCAGGCAACCTGGCATACCAATCGAATGCAGTCTCGCTGAAGGTGCTTACGAAAAGACGTATCATCAAAGCCTCGTTTCCGGCAATGCGCCCAGTCAATGCAGTAGATCAAATCCATTTTCTCGGTCATTCAGTGCCTTAGCTTGCTTCCTTGCACATGTGCCTCACGAATTGGATTCGAGTCTCACACTCTTTAGCTGCCGTTAAGCGGTTAAGTAGGAAGGCTAGGTCTATTGTTGTTGTAGTAGAAGCTACAGGTTGTCAACTGACGTTCTGTTCCAGCTTGAAAGTGAAGACGAAGCCATATTAGATTATAGGCACAAGAAGTTCCTTATGCGTCCGAGTCTGGGCATTCATATGAGATGAGTGTCTTCCCTCTTATCCCTTCCCCATTGTTTGGGTTTCATTTCAAGAGCTTGCCTTAGTATGAATACCATCTACGGCTGAGTCAATAGCACCCTCCCACTTTAGTGATTCAATTGCAAACAGAAAGACAACTGCAGTTGCTGGACTAGCACTTCAATTAGCTGTGACAGTATCCGTTGGTGCGAGTGAGCGTTCCCGCTGCATGGAGAATGGTAAAGTCTTCAATTAACCGGTGTAAGCCTATCCACTCTTACTGTGAGGGTTTCCGGTGTGCTATAATCAGCAGCTATAGAATCTGCCTTACCTTCTTGACTGGTGTTACCGGTATGGGAGTACGAGTAGTTGGTGGTGAAGGCAATGATAATTGTCGTGGGGCTATTACTTGACTTCATGTCTACCCGGTCCCAGTTCTTTTTGGTGAGTAGACGCAGTTGGTGAAATAGAAGCTCTTTAAATAGCCTTTGGCTTACGTAAGATCTATCTCTTCTCTAACAGCTATTCTTTGAAAGAGCTTTCGCACTTCAAATCAGATAGCGAAAGTCAAAGCTAGTTCCTCTTCCAATATACTACCGCTACCTTAATCCTATCAAATATTTATATTTATCCTTTGAATTACTCATATATATCGTATGAATTTCATTTCGCACCGGAAACTATTCTAGGAGAAGTTCGAATCCGTTCCGTTCGGATATTGATCGGTCTTGGTTTGACATGGTTTACGCGTTACTGGTTCCCGGAAGAGTTAATATCTCCATTAGCTAAACCCTTTCTTACCCTGTCTTTGGACTCGTATTTTGTTTGTACACAATCAACGGAGGCCTCCCCGACATATGTTGCAACGTCTTCAATAGCATGTTCTTACTTCGTCTTTCCCTTAATAAGTCATCAAATTTGGTGCTTTTTGATCCCCAGTTGCTATGGGGAACAAAGGAGGAAATACAATCGATTCCTCTATTTAAGTGGTTCTCGCTTCTCCTTGTTCCTGTTCCTAACTCTTCCCCGGGTAGTTCCCAATGTTTGGTACTTTCTATACTTCGTGGGTGCAACATCAACAAATTCGCTCATGATCAAGTTACAACCTAAGATCTATGACCATATTATGCTAACTGTTCGTATTTCGTTCATTCCATCGGTATGCTCTCAGGTACCTGTAATTGTGATCTGTTTGCCAGAACCAAGGGGTCTTTCTGTGGAAACCTTCACGAACAATCGTCGTTTTTTGATGGTTTTTCCGCTTCTCACCGCTGCTCTTTCCACACCTCCGGATATCTGGTGCCAAATCGTCGCCCGTTTCCTTATTTCTTCGATAATAGAGTTGACTATCTTTGTGGCATCGATTGTACAAGTTCGCGAAGAGGCTGGACGAGTGGAATGAGGGAAAGCGGCTCGATTGACAAAAAAGAAGAGTAGCCCCCTAGAACCTGGCAAAGTTACTATTAAATAATTCCCGAGTAATTCTCAACCAACATATGCGATTCATTCCCGTATTCTAAAACAAATCAGACTTATAAATCAAGCAGTTAGGAAGTCCTAGACTTTAAGCCAGGCTGCTTAATTATTCTATTGAGTTGCCTACCCTCAGGTCATTCGCTGCCTTAAGCCCTACAGTTTCTTCGCTAGCCGTTGTTGGGACTTGACTTAGTTAAGAGTTAGCCTAGAAAGGCTTTGAAAGCAAGTCAAGCATTCCAATCCCAGCGGATTAATCAATAGCAGTAGAGTCGTAAACAAGAACAGCAGAGGCTGAACAAGTCACTTCCTTAGAGCGTGAACAAAACAATAAGTTAGGTCGTTTGATTAGCAAATTCCTACTGTTTGTTTAGGAGATTTATTGAAAAAGCCTTCTAAATAAAGGCGAAGAAGAATCATCGAACTAATGGACTTACCGCTCGCTCCCAGCCAACAAGCAGTTAGCCTTCTTTTCCAAGGAATTCAAATGTGGATGACTGGACATCAGCAATAACAGGAGCCGAGCTTTCACAAAAACATACGAACCTACCCTATCATTTAAGGGGTACTAAAATCAACGTGTCAATCATCCCTACCCCGGATCTTTGGACTTAATGTAAGATTCTTTTCTGGGCACGGGTGAAATATATGTCTTCCGCCGTATTTAAGTTATTGTTGCTGCTTGGGCACTTGGTTGAACCGGTACCTCAACAGCACTTGTCTTTGCCTCTCTCTGAGCAAGGTATGTAGGGTGCTCTATACCTTATTTATTTGATTTTCTGCTTCTCTCTAGACTAGCTTCCTCCCTGGATCATTAAGTCCTTTAGTAAGGAAGTAAATAGTCGTCCCGGTAGTGGGAAAAGTCCGATTGCCTAGTAGCCCCAGTACTATAGGGAAGGCCTATTCTTCGTATAGGCAAAGCCTCACTATCTTATCTCTGAAACCCTGAAAATGATTCCATTTTTGATTTGATAAGCATGTAATTCGCATCTTGGTCTTCCAGCCTCGATGAAAGCCCCTTGATTAGATAGGGGGGCAAAAGCACGACAAGCCTACCCATCATCAAAGCAAGCCCAAGTCTATGCAAGAAGGCCAAGGTCCTGTCCTCCGGATCTATCCAAATTCAAAGAGTTGGGCTACATAAAAGATCCTATTCTGAAATGGATATAGGCTTAACTAAAGCCCAATGCCAAGCAACGTCCTAGACTACAAATGCATAAATTGGGTTCCACTAAGCCCTTAACCCAACATGAGGTGGAGCCTTAACCCGACACAAGATGCGTTTTTGCTTTTTTTTCAGAAAAGCTCCTTGACCAAGGGCCCAGGTTAAACAGAAGGGGCTCACAGAATACTTCAGGGCTGGAGTGAAGAACCACAAAAGCACCTGCCAGGAACTGTATAAAAAGGACCGATAACTACATCCGGTCTGAGACTCACTTCCTTGAAAAGAGGGAGACAGAGTTATGTAGGCTGCGACCGTTCAAGAAATGTAGCGGTTGCTCGACCGTTGCGGGTAAAAGAATCTATTAGTAATATGCCTGGCCATAAGACCAATGAACCTTACCAGAAGTGAAGCCGCGTACCATAACCTTAGTTAGAACAGTCTCTGAGGATTTACAAGTGGTAAAGCAAATGAAGACTTCCGCTATCGAACGAATAGTGGCTTATCACCCATGGAAAGAAAAAGGAATACCACGCGGCGCGGGGGAATTGAAGGAAAAAAAAAAGACGGACTCCTCTCCTGGATTGGATCAGTTGCCAACTTTGCTATCAGAGACCCATCAAAACCAAGCAACTCTTCTTGTACGGTCCCACCAACACAAAAATCTTCTCTTTCACTTTCTTTCCAAGGCAATTAGGATTTGCCAGTTCCGGACAGACTTACTTCACTGGCGCACATGATCACTCCGACCTATGGCTTTTCGATGATTTCGATCAGACAGAAGCTGAGAGTGGTGCTCCAGCTCCCACTGAGCTCTCCTCATCGGCTAAAAGTCTACTAAAAATCCTTTCTGGAAAAGAGTGTAGACTTTTCTCCAAGGATGCTAGGATCTTCCACAAAAAAAGGAACGTACCTGTCGTACTCATCGCCAACCAACTACCACTACCACGCTCAATCAATATACCGGAAAGATTTATTCTAATGCATTTTCAACAACACATTCACGAACTCAGAGCTGGGTGATAGCAACGCTGTGGGCTTGCATCAACAGGAGACTCAAACAACACTTAGATTATATATTACCCCGGGATACTATACATAACCTAGAGATCTACTAAAATAAATTCTTCATTCAACCCAGAATCGACAGAAGCATAAACGTACTATACTAAAGAAGAAGGACCCCTAGCATTTGTAGTCAAAAACGCTTTCACCGACGAGAATGCCAGAGACTTCGAGATGAGGAGGGAATCGACTAAGACAAAAGGGAGGGGCAAAGAGTAGCTGGGAAAGCGAGAGGATAGTTTTGGCTCGACCAAGCAGTCGTTTCACTCAACTAAACCAGTCTTAGTAGTAGCCTAGCCTAATCTTGAGATTTCCCTTACCATGGGCTGTAGGAGAGGTTTCTAGCTTTACTTCGAGGATAGATCGAAAGAATTTAACTAGACCAGATCGACTTCAAAAGGAGGCTGCTCCTGATTCTTTTGCAGCTGCAGGAATATAGGTTACTGCATAAAAGCAATCAATCCGGTAATGCAGGAAAGGCAAGGAAAGCAGTCCCGGAGTGGAACTGTGAAAGAAAATATCTATCATCAACATCATCACCGGTAGGGAAGGGAGTCATTCAAATAAAGAAGTCACAAAAAAAGGATCCGGATAAAGAGAAGAATCGGGTTTAGCGGTAATGGCATAAGCCAAAGCTAGATAACCGGAGTTTAGGCAAATGGGTACGAGATAAAAAGGTTTTGAAATGAATATTCCGAAACCAGATAATCAACCGAAGGAGATTCCCCTGCAAAAAGGAGATGGCTCTAGTTTCATACTAATCTTCGATTTTCGAGATTCCCTAAGGTAAGGCATCCCAAGGAGCGAAGCGGCTCAAAGGATTGGCAATTCAGCTCAGTCTGGTCTGAGGAGATGGGCTAGGCTACTCGCCCCATACATAGGAAGAGGGGGAAGTCAAGTACCTAGATCCAAGATCACGATATCCGGTTTGGTGGTAATATCCCGAGGAAGGGCATAAAAGAAAGCACCAAAGCAAACAAAGTAGATTCTTTGTTGAGTCAACTGGCAACTGGGATTGCAGCGGATCTAGTGGTTCTCCTATTCTATGGTCTTGCTGCTGAGAGAGAGTAAGAATAGAAAGCAGAAGCTCGCCCGAAGATGCTTGACCTAAGAGATAGAGACGAGAACGAGACTAAGAAAATAAGATATTGGAGTGGAAAGAAGCAGTGCGAGTAGAGTAGGGGAGATAGGTCAAAGAAAGAAAGTACTGAAAGGGGGATAACCCCAACCCCAGAAAAGGAAGAGCTTAAGTTCTTTTAAAGACTTATTTCCAGTTCTCTTTAGTAGAGACATTAGGGGGGAAAACATTCTCACAAAGAAAGAAGAGCACCATAGTACTTACTATAGGGCGGAGCTCCCTGCTTAAGCTGAAAACCGCTGACTTGCTTGAAGAGCAGTAACTTACTTGAAAGAGAAAGACTTGAAAGGCAAGGCCTCTTTAGTAGCACCAGACAAAGCATTATTCTGAAGCAAAGCCGGGAAAGGTCAAAGACGCTCGACTAAGCAAAACAGTTGCAGAGTCTCATTCAAAGAGCTGATGTTGCGGTAAAGTCAAAAGAGAGTTCTGAGTTCACAACGTTCGAAGATGCTCTTAGGAGCTTTGGTACGAGACGAAAGGGAGAGGGATAGGGCGGCAAGGCAACCTCTCTGCTAAAGCAGGAATAAGCTCCACCGGCTAGAGGGACGAGAGAGATGTTATTCGAACGACAGAATGGACGGGCTTAGGGCACGGACAAAATGAATCGCCCGACAGGAGCATCAATGCCTTATTAGAATTAGAAAAGCAGATCAGGAGTTAAAGAGAGTTTTCGTTTTCAAAGAGAATCACACCTTCCTTTCTGCTTTTGCCCTTGCTTTAATGCGCCCCTTGAAAAAGGACGATTTGGCTTTGAAAGGAATTCCTCTCTTGCATTGCGGCTAAAGGCAGAATTGTTTTCGAATAAGCTGTTTGAAGGAATTGAATCCATAGTAGAACTACACCCATGCACAAGTTAATCCTTGAAGAGCGGGTAGGCATAGAATCGGACGACGGAGGGAGCTCTTACTGCTCTGCTCGAGAAGGAGCTGTGAGACTGATGTTTGTTCTCGCATCCGCAATCGAAAGGGCAGGGGCAAGGAGTAGTTAAAATAGAACTAAGCAGAAGGGATTCAACGTATCCGGTCTCGCTTTCCATTTCCCTTACTAGCCAGACTAGACTCCCGATTGCCTGCCCGGGATAAAGAAATCGGCTACTCTTTCTCCGCCAAGGAGAAGGATTAGTTGCTATTTCTGTCTCCGCCATGCTAGCAATAGGAGATAGTTAGCTTTCAATCTACCTGTCCCAATCGGCATCCTAGAAGATCCCCGGCTAGGCAAGAGAGAGATCGACTAGCAACTTCTTTAAGTCAACTGCTATGCCTATCTCTTCTCTTTCACCAACTCTATCCTATAGAATGAGTTGCTTATTCTATCTGTCAGCTAGACAAGTAGAAGCTATGATTGGAAGCTAGCAGTATAGACTTGTTTCCTATTGGATTAAGCTAATCTAACTCTTCCTGAAAGTGTTGCTAAGGGTAGTTCAGTTTGAAATCTAGCTATAGTAGGAAGGAAGTAGCTGACCCTGAGGAAGCCGAAAGCATACCCAGAGAAAGGAAGAACCATGTTTGGAAGTAGGACTTGCCTTAGACTGACTCTATAAAAGAAATAAAAGAAAGAAGAATCTTTTTCGTAAAGAAGGTGTATCCCCCAAGGCAAGGAATCAAATTCAGTGACATAATGTATAAGCATCTGATGAAGCAAAAGCCTAGTTCTCGGTAAAGAAAGCTCTCACCTCAGGGAAGGGGATCCATTCCATTTTATATTCTTCTTTATATGGTCTTGGACGGTAAAATAAATGCTAGAAGAGTTGGAGCCCTTCTTATTCAAGTCAGATTTGTAGCTAAGCTCTTCTATAAGTGAGTTCTCTGGGCTGAGAAGCACAGGTAGGTGCTTACATCTGATGGATTGGGCAGTTCTACACTTATCTGCTTTTCTTATATTTATAAGAACTCGGTAACTAGCTTCGCAACTAACCCCGAGAAGGATAGAATAGCTCGACCGGTCCTATCTCTACACATCAACTCATGGTACTCCCTGGGCCCCCTAACAGGTTAGCGACAGCATTCTCGAGGGCCATAAATCATCGCATCTATCTACGGTAGGTAGGTCAAGTTTATAGGTCGAGCACTTTCATACATATAGTAGTCAATCATGATATAAATTCTTTCAAAGCTCGGGATTTCAGTCAGTGATAGACAGCTTGGCTAGCTATCCTCTCAAAAAGGTCATTCAATCTCAGTAGTGGCAGGAAGAACACAGCTCCCAGGCGTACTGATAAGGCTTAACCGGAATGGCCGAAGATCAAAACCTAAATCAGGGGTTGATCATCGAAGCCAGGGCTATAAGGATTCAGGAATTTGAGCGCTGATGTAGCTAACAGCCACCTTCATAGTCGATTCATTAGGGTCGTCACCTTCTAGCCAACTAGTTGAAGTCTCCACCGCTTTCTTTGTCTGTTAAGCCTCACAGCCGAAAGGCCGATCCCTCTTTATTCTTTCTCTTTCGTCTTTGCGGAAAAGAGGCGGGCAATCTTGCGGAGAGTTGGTGGTAAATTCTTTTATATAGTTAGTGTTCCGCGAGTGGGATAAGGACAAATCCGAGATCAAATAGAACCGCAACACCCCCGAGGTTCAAAAAATAACATAAATGAGGACAACGTGCCGTCCCAAAATTCTAATAAAACACGCTATTTACCCTGTCTTTACTTCCCCAGGCCTTTATTTGATCCTGTCTCCTAGTGGTTACCATCTCTACTTACTATTTCTTCTCTCTTTCACTCCTTCAAGGCTTCGATTAAAGCATCAAAAGACGGGATCGCTATCACCCTACGTGACTTAGTCTAAGAGCTTCGGTATATAGAAATGAATTCATTATTCAATTCTATATTCAATATAAATTTATTTAACTTTCCCCAAGCACCCGGAGCTCTTTCTTCCTTAGAGCTACTTCTCTCAGTGCATTCGATGGAGCCAGAGGAAGAACTCCTACGCAAACAGAAAAGACTGGGGCTGTAAACTCCAACTGTAGCAGCAGTAATACCATCAAGAGCGTCAAGGCTTAGAGCTTCTTCTCAAGCTGCCTATTCTGTGCGTGGGTTAACTATTGATTCAATTGCGCAACGCAAAGAAGCCTAGTTGTCCTAAGAGCTGATTCGGGAACTGCTTCAATTCCAAGAGGAGCGCTTACTCTTGCAGCTTTTTCTTTCACAACTCTTTCTATCACAACCGATTTTTCCTCATACGGATCTAAGCTCTCGCAAGTGCCTTCCCTTCCTGGCGCGCAGACAGACCATCTTTAGTGAAGTCCCTCCTTCCCTATTTCTTTGGTATTTCTACCGCACCTGTGAGAAGAAAGCAGCTAAGATTCATAGTTTATGTCGCCGATGGTACGATTGGTCCCGATGAATTAAAGAGAGAGCACTCCTCTAGTCGAAAAGAAAGAATCACTCACCTCACGAGGCCAGGAAACCATAGGATGAATGGAACATTGAACCCGAAGTCTAATATAAGAAGAATGTGGTGCAGAGGTGGAGTCCTTCCTTTGATCCTATGAAAAACACACAAGGCAAGACTACAATTTTGGTTCGGGTTCCAAACCTTCCCATTCATTGTTATAATGAAGAGTTTTTATGGAACTTGGGGAACATAATAGGCAAATCTCTGAAAGTAGATTTAAAGACTCTCGCCTATGAACAGAGTGACAAGTCTATTATTGAGCGTGGCAGATTCGAAAGAAGTCCTTGTTTTCAAACTGTTAGAATGGCGTTTGACAGAAAAGAAAAGGAAGCTCCGCCAGGCAATATTCTACTACTGACTGACCTGTTTAGAGGATAGCAGGGAGCAAGAGTGTCTGTCATAGAGTATCCTTTACTTAATGATTAGGAAAGGAGGACTGAGCAGCATGTCTCGTTTCGAGTGCCCTTGAACTCCACTCGCTGCATAGAGACGGCGAGCTACTACTTATACTTAGAAGTACTATTGCTAAACGAACTTTCTGACTGGAAAGGTCCTGAATTACATTTATTTATTCAGAACGGACTGAGGGATTTCAATCTTACTGAAGGCACGCAGGAGATTATAGACCAACTAATGAACTAGTTGAAGAAAGACAGGGATTATACCACACACAGCTTCTTTCTTTTTCTTGTTTAAAGTATATTCCTCACTGCTCACGAAGGGTGGGCTAGTAGCTAATGAAGGAAGTTGACTTGGTTATTTGATGGGAAGGAATCTAAACTAAAAGGCTCTCGCCTAAGAAGTCAAGTCAAGGTATTCGAAAAGGATAGAAGGGAATGGTCTTAGAATAAGCTAGTTGACACACTTATCTATGAGATAAGAATTCTATGTATATAGGATATAGGTAAGGTATGGTATAGGCTCTTAGAGATATTATCATTCGTGTGGAACTCTATATTACATTATTCGAATGGATCCTAATTATTTCTTCCTTTATTTTATGTGCGGAGTGCCGGAGTAAGGTTTTACGGTGATCGAGTCTAGGTCTTCCGGTATAGTTTCCTACTAAGACCTGGAGCCTAGGTTAACATTCTAAGGGTAGAATACAGGACTCTTTTTTATAGGTCATGAGTCTATCCTGCTATAGAGAAAGAATCGTGTAAGGGAAGGAGTTAGGGTATAGAAATATAAGTCATTTTCTTTGATCATGATATTTTGACTAAAAAGGAATGTTTGAAAGTGACGACTTTCGGAGAGAAGATCAATAGATCAACTACCTTAAACTTAAAATCTCCTTTAGGTGTAATTGCTCATTTTTTGATGGATCGGATTTACGGAGATAGGTTGACTCTCTTTCTTCAAAGAGTTCTACATAGTACTCCTATGATTCCTAAGGAATCCCACAACTACGAATGCTGCTACTCGATAAAGTTAGCCTAGCTAACCCTAACTTATTCAGACTACTCTAGAACCAATCTCTTTTCCACTAACCCTACTCTGTCGCCTTGTTTATTAGTTCTCGTACATATACTAAGTAAGCAGTGAGAGAAGGACTAGTTCCAAGCCTAGCATATACTAGACAAGTAAGATAGTGAAAAGAGACAGAATAGGATAGTTAGTTGATTTTTAAATGATTGATAAAGAAGCATAGGGCTATAGTAGAAGTTGGATTGACTCCCGCGAATAAGTAGAGGGATGCCACAGCTTCTGGAATAACTTCTTTGCTTGAATTCTATAAGCTTCCTTTTTGCCCTCCTCCTTTCGTTATCTGCGATCTAGGCTGAGCTAGAACGTATAGGAGTTGTTTGCCTAGTCTGTCTAACTAGGAAATCAAGAGGTACATCAAAGGGGCTTTCTATATCCTATAAAAAAAAGAGCCTAACTGTATTTGATTGGGTAGAAGAGAAGGATGCTAACTAGCTTAATAAGTCACTGAGATATTGGTACATCTATTAGAAAACTTACGTACTCTACCAAAACTACCCCCAGTCCGATGCGGTTAAGAATCTGTGCACTATCTTTCAGAATATACTGCATTTCTATCCTACTTCGCGAGATGCCTCAATTTTTTCGTGCTTTGTCTAGTCTGACTCTATCTAGTGGTTCTCCCGACAATATCTCTCATTGCTTGGCTAAAGTTGTCCATTGACAAATAACTCCCTAGTTAAAAAGAGAAGAATGCTCAGATAGGTGATAGCCTCTTCAGGATTATTCTAATGATTATGTAAAAGCAGGATGGTTTCTCTCGGATCTAAGACTAAGGCATAGTCCTTTCCTCCATTCACTTATATATTCCACCTATACAGACAATCCAGATTCAGTGACAGACCCTTGAATAAGAGATCTCCTATGGAGACTTCCCCCTTTCAACCTTAGAGCATCCACAGGGCACAGGGAAAAGCTCAGTCTGGTATGATTCTACCTTAGCCAGCTTCACATATAGGTCTCACATGTCTTCTTTAGTGTGAGTGAGCTTCTGCTGCAAGGCTTGTTTATTTCAAACAGATTGGGACCTAAGTTTTTAGGTCTTATCCTCTTTCAATGGAGAGGGTAATATGAAAAAGCAAGAAAGATATCTTTCTTGCAAGACCTTCTTTTTCTTGACAGCATTTCCTTATGTGAAAAGGTTGATTCCTTCTAAGTCATACAACCACTCTGCTCTAAGGCTCATTGATCCGCTCCATTCGATAAGGGTTGGAAGACTTATACTAGCTAGCTTGGCAAGGTAGGTATAGTACTTGGTTGGAGTAGTTGATAGCACACGAGTAGATTCGATTGGAACTAAAAGAAAAGCGTATTACTAGAACAAACTATCAAAGTAGGAATCTGCTCCTCCTATTTTCTAATGAGATGGTACTAGGTTAGGTGTATTCAATAATGTCTCTGGTTCTATCCTAGGAAATCGTAATGAAATGTGAATCCCTGTGTCTTGACCCTATGATCTTATTGGTAATTAATCATGAAGCCATAATTTTCTTTATCTCTCTGTCATCTAGTGATCCACTAACAACTCTTTATCAATCGAACCGCACGCAGTCAAGGAAATAAATAAGCTAAGTATCCTTTGTTGACTCCTCTTTGCTAAATGTATTGGATGCAGGGGAAGAGGGGGACTCCGGATCTACGCTCTTGTGTGAGTCACTCATTATCTGAGAGTAGGAAGCTCAAAGAATTATACATTCATTCCAAAGAAGTTTATTTCACTTAACTTTGCTTCTCTATTATAATATATATATTATAGGGGGACTTCTCTTATAACACACATTTGAAAGCATGGAAGCTCTACTAGAGACTGAGTCATCGGTTAGACTACTGGGGGTCCCTATAGAATGGCTCACTCTCATATACTCCAATCAGGAAAAACCTTTCTCCGACACTTGCTTTCCAACTCTCTACTGGTCTAACGCCATTGATACGGATTGTACTGATCGTGGGGGAAGAACTACAAGTGTTACGAGCCGATCACCAGACTCAGCGAGAAGCATTCCAGCTCCATCAGCTTCTAATACGTCATTACCGGGGTCAGCAACTCCTTCCTCCTCCTCCAGTCGACCCTTCGTTCTTGTTTTTCTCTTGCTATAGTAAGCTAAGTTCTCTCCTTATGACAAGCAGTCAATGAAGAAAGACATGGTTGAGTCAGTCGAAGCGAAGAAGCAAATGCTCTCGCCTTAGGGAAGCATACACACCTACTGCGAATTAGAGAGACCTGACCTACATTCATTAATCATCCCGTAGGAATTTCCCTTCTTTGCTTTCTTTCAGTTCCTTGTTCCTTCCCTTGTTGGTTCACTTCACAATCTACAAGCTCCTTCTTTCGGGACAGGGACTCCGAGGGGGTGAGTGCTTTTCCGGGTGTGGGACCGGCTTTCTTTCTTGTTCTCACTTGCTTGATTGTTATACCTTGATGAATACCTTGATTAAGGACGATTACAACACTATATGGACTTCTTTTTAGACTTTTATTAATGACTACTCTAGTTTCTAGTTAAGGGATTACTTCTACCTGTAGATGTCTTATACCTCCCCCCGGCTAATCTCTTTTCTTTCTAGTTCGATTAGCGGAATGGCAACCACCCTTTCTTCCTTCAAAAGAGAAGATTTCACTTTCTCACTCTTATTCTAACTATTACCTAGAACGGTCAAGGCCTGACTCTTATCTAAACTCAAACACCCTTCTCTTATATAACTTCGATAGCTGAGAGCTAAGGCTGGCTGGTAAAAGAACCGGGAAGGGAAGTATAATGCCTCTAGTGACTTCAAGCTCTGCCGTCACTGACTTTTCTTTCTCTCTCTTAGGCAGGCCGTGTGAAAGTCTGTCTTCCTTACGTGATGCAAGGCGAAAGAACACCAACACCAGGCTTTCTTTGAAAAAGGAAAAAATGAATCAAAGGACTGAGTTAGGGCACCCCCAGCATCTATCGTTCTTAGGCGGGGGCAGGATTCGAACCTGCAGTCTTCAGATCATGAGCCTGATGAGTTGACCATTCCTCTACCCCGCTTCTTCCCCGTTTCCAACTCTTTCTCTTACTATTTTGATAGAGGAGACTGCCCACACGAGAAAGGAGCGACTCGCCAGGCTCGAACTGGCATAAAGAAAATCGGATTAAAGATTTTACCGTCAAGAGGAGTAGCTTTGGTAACGCAGTTCGGGTAACAAACAAAAGCCTCCCTACATGGGTCGTTAGACCATACCAGCACAAAAAATCAAAAAAAGTCAAGTGAAGGAGACCCACATGCCCACTTCTCCTTCCCCGCCCTCTTTCTGGGACGGGCCTCGTTCTTATTTGAGGATACCCCCGCTCAAATAAAGACTACAACCGACGCACTAAACTCCTAAGAAATAAATAACTTGTTGAAAGGCTTCACTTTGAATCCCATGATCCACCAGACA